>JAODAL010018656.1:0-74173 GCA_025379985.1 Phyllomedusa bahiana | reverse complement strand
TGAGCGGTTGTATACAGGAAAAGGATACCTTTCTTTGAGGGCATCCCGAAAACCTTTTATGCTTATACAAATAGGTGTCACGTCTGTTTTGGGGATATTGCAATAAATTTTTTGGACTAAGCTTTTTTAGTTTTTAAAATTTGGGTTTCCCTTCTATTGTTTATTGAAGCCCCTCCTCCTTTTTGGGCCCGCTCTCTGTTGGTGTCCCCAGGGGTCAGTCCTGGGCCCACTACTCTTTTCTATTTTACACTATGGTCTGGCCAAATTTAATAGCATCGCATGGCTTTCATTACCACCTGTATGCTGACCGAAACCCAACTCTACATCTCCGGCCCAGATATTGCTTCTCTTTTCTCCGGATCCCTGACTTTTCTGTCGTCCATACCCTCCTTTTTTCCTCCCGTCTCCTAAAACTAAACGTGGAGAAAATAAAACTCATCATCTTCCGCCGTCCCACTCCATCCCTCCACTGATCTCTCTATCACAGTCAATGGCTTCACTCTTTCACCAGCCCCAGAAGCCCGCTGCCTTGGGATCCCCCTTGACTCCAATCTGTCCTTAAAGCCGCCCCATCCAAGCCCTCACCTCCCCCCTGCGTTTCCCACCTGAAAAAACATCCCCTCGCATCCGTTATTCCTTAACTTCGAAAGCACAAAATGCTGGTCCATGCCCGCGACAACTCACGCCTAGACTACTGCAACATCTTCTTGTGGCCTCCCAGCTAGCACCCTCGCTCCCCTCCAATCCTCTTTAACTCTGCTGCCCGTCTGATTCACCTCTCTCCTCGCTACCCCCCTGCCTCTCCCTCTCCCGATCCCTTCACTGGCTTCCCATTGCCAGCGAATCCAGTTTCAGTTAATAACCTTGACCTACAGGCTCTCCATAACCCTCTCCCCCCATACATATCTGCCTTAGTCTCCAGATATCTCCCCTCACGCAATCTCCGCCCCTCACAGGACCTTCTTCTCCGCTCTCCCCGTGTCAACCCCCTCACAAAAACCGTCTCCAAGACTTCTCCCGTGCTTCCCCCATACTCTGGAAACTCATACCCCAACACCTCAGACTCTCCCCCACTGTCTCCAGCCAAAAGCACCCTGAAAACCCCATCTCTTCAGGATTGCCTATAACCAAAAATACCCTACTGTCACTACACTATCCAAAATCATGTCTCCCCCTCATTTCTGTCTCTTCCACCTTCCTTGTAGACTGTAAGCCCTCACGGGCAGGGCCCTTTCTCCTTCTGTACCAATTGTTAGTTAGTAATTTGTCACCTTTGTACTTGTTTGACCTATATTATGTATGAAACCTGAATGTACAGCGCTCTGGAACCAAGGGCGCTCAAAAATAAATAATAATAATAATAATAATAATAAAAAAAAAATGTGCTACTTTTAATTTTGACATTTTTGGTAGGTAGGTAGTCTATATATTCCTTAACAGTAGGGAAGTATGTATGTAGGTCTCCTCAGTATGTAGTGACATAGCCATCCCTTCCCCAAAGTAGGCAGGTAGGTGTATAGGCAAGTTCAGTAAGTAAGTCGATATATTAGCCCCCCAGTAGGTAAGTAGGTATATAGGGCCCCCCTGTAAGTAGGTAGGTATGTAGGGCTCTCCAGTAGGTAGGTTTATAGGTCACACAGTAGGTAAGTTTTTAGGGCCCTATAGTAGATTGATAGGTACATAGGTCACCCAGAAGGTAGGTATGTAGGTCCTCTTAGTAGTTAGGTAGGTATATATGTCCTTCCCCCACCACCAGTAGGTTGTTAGATCTATAGGTCACCCCAGTAGATTGGTAGGTCACTATCTCTCCTTGTTAACTCTGTTGAATAAGTCCCCCTTTGTGTCCTGCATAAGCGGCGTAACGTCATCATGCTGCCTATACCATATACTCAGATTGGTCATAAGCCTGCTTGTGAACCACCGGGGTACTCAGCTGGACAGGGAGACGAAAGCTCCCTTCTCCATGCCAGCTTTCAACTCTAATACGTGTCCTCAGTTGAGAAGACCACCGTCCTGGTAGATATTAGCAGCATGGAAGCCAGCGGCACACCAGCAATTGCAGTATGGACAGATTGCTAGTTCAGGGCAGCAGCTGTTTTATCCGGGGCACAAGCCCCAAATAAAACTGCCTAGCAACACCCCTGCCGGCACATGATGATGATAAGGTTATAGCTGATCAATGACCTCTACAAAACAGGTGGTGGTAGCCTTTTGGGAGGTTCTGAGAATTGTAACCCTTCCTTCTCATTCTGTGACATCATCTCCCAACCAGCACTGTATTTACAGTTAATGCCGCCCTAGGCACTGAGACTCGATATGCCCAACTTTAGCCAATTTAGTTATTGGCATTGTACTTACATCAATTTTTCGGAACATTTAAAATAGAAAATAGTGGGGGGCGTGGCCTGGCGACTGAAGCGAGTAGACGCAAGGCGTGAGAGCTCCTGCAGACAAGCCGTTTCTTACCTGTTTATCTTGCTACATCCTGCTGAAAATCAGTCCTTTTCTGCAGGGGAGGAAAGTGGTGACTGGAGGGAGGCGATCAGAGCTTGGATCGGGCGTCTGCGAGGGAGCGGAGCGGAGAGGCACGAGGTCCGGGCCTGCACACAGCACGCGGGTCCGCCATCTTGTGCAGGACGCGGCGATCCCGCCATATCCTCTTGCCGGGAACCTAGCGTTGGTGAGAGAGGAGTGCCGGATTACCCTGCAGCGATCCTCCAGGCAGCACCTGCGGTGAGCATCGGAGTGCGGCTCCTTTTTCCCCTGGGCCGGCAGTTTAAGTGGCCCGCTGCCTCTGATCGGTGTAGAGGCGGGACGGCTCTTGCTTCGGCGGAAGCCACACATAACCACCGCGGCGGCGTGAGAGATCCAGTGGCCGGTGGCCAGACATACCGGGAGTGTGGTGGAGCAGCCGCCCGGGTGCAGCTGGATAGCGGGGACCGTGAGTACCGTGCCCCTGGCAGACCCATTAGGGCTATTTGCCCCACGTGTACGGCCGCCATTTTCTATCACAGCACAGAGTTGCTCCTTGCTCCAACCAGCCGTATATGTACTGACTTTTACAGGCCTGATTCCCTGCTACTGCTCCAGTGACTCTCTCAGTCAGTGCCTGCTCTTGCGGCACATGGGCTTAAAGGAGCCTTGAAGGGGTTAACTGTCGCTGCCCCCCTGAACTAAAATCCAGTGGTACCAGTGCCAGTCTGCTATTCTCTGCTTCTATGCTATATTAACCGAACTGGTCTCTGCTGCCATCTTGTAGCCTGTAAGGTTATACTACACGAGAGATATCCTGCTAGTGTCCAGAGACATATAGGTTTTTTAGTCTGCTCCATAAGCCTTGGACCTACCAGTTAAATGCACAAAATTCTGCTGGTCCGGAGCACCTCCTGAACACGAGGCTTGGCAGCTGTAACGATCTCTGACACTTGCACCCCCGCTACTGGTCTGTGCCCCATCACTGACATACACGAACGTCTGAAAAGCTGGGTTACTGTGTGGCTCACGGGTTTCTGTCGTATCCACTGATTTCTTTGTCCACAGCCACCCCGCTTTTTGGGCTGGTAAAAATAGGGACCCAGCCCCAAAACGGGAAAAAATTGTTGCGGCCCCACCTCGCCCACCCCCAATAGCTCGGTGCCCGTGAAACCAGGACTGTGCCTCTAAAATTTGTAATTTTTGCCCTTCCCCATGGCCTGGGGGTCCCTTTTGTGAAAACGGTTTTTCCTTGTAAATCATTTTTCCCTCTGCTTTTTCCTAAAAAAACTCTGGTTTTCCCTTTTTTTAAACTTTTGAGTCCCTAAAAGGGGGAAAGGGCAAGGGGCCAAAGTTAACCCTTTTCCCAGACCCACTGGAAAAAAGGGGGGGGGAACAAATCCCGCGGTCTGAATGTAATCTTAACCCCGGGATTCTAAACAACCCTTGACGTCCCAGACGGGAATGTTTCAGAGTCCTCTGAATCAGAGTTTTAAAACCCCTTTGAAACTTGAAGGTCCCTTGGGCTCCCATACACTTTGTCGGGCCCGCTTTAAACCTCTTTTTTTTCATCGAAGAAATTAAAGGGACTTTTCCCTGTACGGCATGTTTCGCAAAAAAACGCGTGCGAAGTTAAAACAGGGGTGGTTAGAAAAACAGAGTCGCAATTTGGGAAAAGATAAAAACCCCCCCCCTGATTTTCGTGGGGTAGGGGACCCCTAAAAGAATATATCCGGGATTTATTCAGCACCTAGATGCCCAAGGAGAAAACCCCCCCCCCCCCCCCCCCCCCCAAAAAACCCGCAGGGGCAATCTGATTTGTCGGACCCCCGGGAGGGGGATGGGAAAACCCCCTTTTTAAACCGGAATTTTTTCGGGAAAAATTTTGCTAATCACTACTTTTTGGTAGAGTTAAATTCTCTGTGATTTTTCGCAGTAGAACGGGCCTATAGACCCCTTTGCAAAAAAACCCCCCTCCCCCCCCCGGGGGGCGGGGGGGACCTCCGCGAAAATTTCCCCTTTTTTCCCAAAAACTTTTAAAATTTTTAGGGAGAAAAAATGCTATTCTTAGGCCCCCCAAAGGAAAAACCCCCCAATAGTCATGGGGGAATGCCAAGATTCCTTTGTTTCCCGGATTTCTCTTTGACTTTCCCAAAAAAAAGAGAGTTTGGTTTTCCACGGGCCTAGCAGAAGCTTCGAGGCTTTAATTGTTTTTCGCTTTTGTCTCCCCCAGCAAATTTTAAATTGATTCCCTGAAACAAGACTTTTTTCTTCAATACCCCAAGAAACCTTGGACGGGTTTGGGAAAACCCCGGCCCAACTAGCTAGAGGTCGTTCCCCCAAAAACCAAAGGGCTAAACTGACAGCTGATAGCCCTTTGGGGGGGAACCATTTTGGGGTCGGCCCTTTAAATAGGGGTTGGTATCCCGGGCAAATCCCGCTTTTTTATCGCCTCACATTTTTCTCCTTTTTGGTTCAAAAAATTTTCCCTTTTTTTTTTTTCCCCTTTCCCTTTCCCACACCTCTTCCCCCCCCCTTTTTTTTTTTTTTTCCCCTTTTCTTCCTCCCCTTTTTTTTTCCCCTCCCTCTTCGTCCTTCCCCTCCCGCCCTCTTTTTTCCCCTTTTCTCCCTTTATTTATATGCCTTAAATTACCTGTTTTGGGCAATTGATGATATTCGTCACCCCACATAAAACTAGCGGAGGGGTTTTAGTATTTTGTTCTTTTGGCCTTTAGGAGTTTTTTTTGGGGGGGGGCCCTTTTAATTTTCCGGCCTCTTGGGGGACCCTGGCTCCCCTCTACTTGTTAATTTTTCCGGGTTACATGTTTCTCTGGTACCTTTTTTTTGGTGGGTTTGTTTGGGGTTTCCAAAACACTTCGTAAAAGGGTTGTAAAAATTTTTAGGGGGGGAAAAAGGTTTAGTTGGGTTTTTTTTTTTTTTGTTGCAAAGCCATCTTTTTATCTACCTTACGGGGAATTTTACCCTATTTGTCTTGGTGTTGTCAGGGAAAGATTGGTCCACGCCCCTCTGGGAATTTTGTGTTTCCTCGGGCCCCCCTTTTTTATTGATTTTCCAATGGCGAAAAAATTTAGGGTTTTTCACTTTTTAAATTGGGGAATGCCCGGGGGTCCTGAATGACTGAATAAAAGTGTGCATTAGTTTTTAAAGGGTTTTTGAGAGCTCGGGGGTTTTGTATAGCAGGGCCCTCCCAAGGAAGACCCACATTTTCCCTGACAGGCTCCCGCCGGGAATCCCCCTTGGTTTGGGCTGGGCTTCCCCCATTAAACTTTTAAAAAAAAAACTGTGCTAGGGGAGTCTTGTTTTCATTATTTGGGGACGGTTCCCATTTCGTATCACTAGAGCAAAAATTTGTTAGGGAAAGGGCAGATACATTTTTGGTTTCCCAATTTAAAATTCCCATCCCCCATTCTTCATTATGGGGTGTGTACGCCCCAACCCCTTTACTTTTCCCAATTTAAATTTAGGGAATTCTAGGGATTTAGTTTTCCCATATCCGTCAGCCCCCCAGTATTTGGTTGGGCCCGGACTTAAAATGCACATGGGACGGAACTGACAGAGTGGGAAACGTTCGGATTCCCCCCGGGTGGGTCAAAACCCGCGCCTTTCCAGTCCTTTTATTTGACTTTGAAAATTGGGGATGCTGGCCATCATTATCCGTCAGCACGCACTTTACTCCTTTTTCCCATTTTTTTCAGTTTAATGCTTTATCTCGCTTTGGCCCTTTTATGGGTTCGGGCAACCCTTCCCCCACATGTTGTACCCATTTGAGATATTACCCGGGTTTCTATTTCGGACCATCCCCAGGCTTGATGACTCTAAAGGGTGGGAAACAATATGCCCTCCTGGGGGTTCGTGGGTTTTGAACCCGTTTGGCTAACGAATCCTAACTCCCAAGGCCCTTTTTTTAAAAATTTAAAGGGGGCCCAGGCTTTTTTTGGGAAAGGAAAAAAATGAGGGATCGGCTTAAAATTTGGCGTGCCCTGGGATACTTTAAAGGCAGTCGTAAAGGGGGTTTTTGGGCCCAACGGCCATAAAATTATTTCAAAAAGGGTTGGTGAAAAGGGAGCCCCAATTTGGGTAGGGATGCCCGGGGGGGGCAGAGCTGCGTTACAAAAGGGAAAAAATCTATTTGTCCTAGGGGATGGTGGTTGTGAAAAATTTTAAATTTATCACGATGTCTGTTTTCCAAAGGGCCCCCCAGAAACAGGTTTTTTTTTCCTGAAAAGCAATCTTTTTTGAACTGGGGAAAAAATGTGGGAGGAAACTGGCCCTGAAATGGACTTTGGAAACCATTTTACCCCCCTTTAACCCCTAAAATGGCTCTCCCCGGATGGATCGCCCCCACCTTTGGGGCATCCTCAATGCATTCCGTAATACTACCTGAACTTGTATTCCTCTCATAAAAACTGCCAATCATCGGGTTAATTCAAAACTACTCCCCTTAAATTTCCCCTTCCTTTGTCCCCGGGGAGTTTAGGGGCCCCCTTTTAGAAACCCCTTTTCACAAAAACGGGGAAAAAATGACTCCATTCTTTTTTTTCCCAACCCCCTCAAAGTCCCCCGGGGGGGGGAGGGCCCTCCCCCCATCGAATTTTTTTAAAGAGTACGCCACTTTTCTGGCCCAGGGGTGCTGGGGGTTTTAAACCCAATCCGCCCTTTGGATGGATTTTTGCCTCAATCTATGCGGGGAGGCCATAGTGGTTGTTCTCCCAAAACCCAAGGCAAGGCCCCTATGTACTTTTTTTTTCTTACCCCCTGTTTTCCCCTTCTCCAAAACCCAGATTTTAAAAATATTAGAAAAATTTCCCTTGCCAGACGACTAAATAAAGTTTTTTCCTGTCTATAGTAAATCCAGATCAATCGGGTTTTTCCCGGGAAAAGGTCCACTCCCCTTTAAAATTTAAGACGCCGGGACTCCCAATTGCGGGCCCGGTTCATGATGACGTGGGATCCCGGATTTATTTTCTTTTAGAGGGTCCCCCCAAAGCCTTTGGATTTCTTTTCAAATTTGGTGTACAAACTTCTTATCTGGAGAAGTTTGGTTTTGGGCCCTTCCTTATGAGCTGGGTGGGGCTATTGGGGGGAAATTTCTAGCTCCGGGGGTAGCGGTAAACCCGGAAAGGGTTTTTGACCCCTTTCCCCTGTGTGGGGGGAACTAGTTCGCCGTTACTGTGCGTTAAGAGATGCTTTTTTGCCTACCTTGGTTGTAACGGGTGGCTATTTGAGTCACTGTTGCCTTTCTATCAGCTCGAACCAGTCTGCCATTCTCCTTTGACCTCTGGCTATCAACAAGGCATTTCCGCCCACAGGACTGCCGCTCATGGATGTTTTTTCTTTTTGGACCATTCTCTGTAAACCCTAGAGTGGTTGTGCGTGAAAATCCCAGGAGATCAGCAGTTTCTGAAATACTAGACCAGCCCTTCTGGCACCAAAAAACCATGCCACGTTCAAAGGCACTAAAATTTCACCTTTCTTCCCCATACTGATGCTGGGTTTTGAACTGCAGGAGTTTGTCTTGACCATGTCTACATGCCTAAATGCACTGAGTTGCCGCCATGTGATTGGCTGATTAGAAATTAAGTGTTAACGAGCAGTTGGACAGGTGTACCTAATAAAGTGGCCGGTGAGTGTATTTGTCTGACCCCCGAGAATCATTGCATACCACCCTATTAGTTATAACAGAATTTGGGGCAATCTCTGGGCTGACGATCAATTGGTCAAAATCTCATATTTTACCGATAGATGTGTCGGTCCCTGCGGAGAGTGCAGTCGCATCTCCGTTGGTCTGGACGTCTAGCATAACCTACCTTGGGTTACGGGTGTCGAGAACAGCCCAAGAATTTGAAGCTCTGAATCTTTCCACACTTATTGACTTTTTGCAAACCAGGGTGAACAGTGGACAAACTTAAATTGTCTACTGCGGCCCGGATCAGCCGGGGTTAAGATGACTCTCTTGCCAAAAATCCTATACATCCTTCAGCAGGCCCCGGTGTACTTACCCTCTCGCGTACTGAACAAGATTAGAGGTATATTGCTATCGTTTGTGTGGCATGGGCAACGGCATCGCATAGCTGCTAGACACTTAACGGCCCCATGGGACGAGGGGGGAGCTTCCTTCCCTGATATTCAGCTGTATTACTTAGCTGGTCAGCTGTCACACCTAGCTCGATGGGGATCTGAGGAGGAACTGAGGGTCCAGACGCTAATTGTCTCTCCATTTAATGGTAAATACTGGCACCCTTTCCACCTCCTGTTTTGCGGTACTGCATGCTCGGGGGGCAATCTGGGTCGGCATCCCATTCTTCGGCAGGCGCTTTTGGTGTGGAGAAAACTGCGTACAATATACTATGCGGAAGGCTTTGACCAATATTCACCTCTGTGGCACAATAGGGCTTTACCGGGCCTCCTCGGTATGTCTCATGAGCTGGGATGGAGCGCTAGGGGGATTTGGCATCTGTCGCAGATTTGCTCCGACTCGGGAATTCGACCCTACCCTGAGTTACAAGAGGAGTTCAACTTACCGTCCTCGCAGATATTTCCTTATTTGAGGGTTAAGCATGCCATTACATCCCAGTTTGGTCACTCTGCTATAACAATGAATCGATTCCCGGTCCCGCGTTTGCTTCTCTCCCCGCCTTCCAGACGTACTGTGTCCTGCTTCTATGCCCTCCTTTCCCCTAAGAGCAGGGAGGGGGGCTTGGACGGCCTTCGACGGAGATGGGAGATTGACCTGGGCCCCCTGACGGATGAGTCATGGGATTTGTGTATATCCTCTCCCAGACAGGTATCTTGAATTATAATGATAGATTGACACAACTTTTTTTTTCCTTCACATCATATTACCTACTTCTAGGCTCACTAAATTTCGAGTCGGCTATGTGGACGATATGTCCAAAGGTCACTTTGGTTTCCGGGTCCTTCTTTTCCCTCTCCTCTGGTCCTGTCCGGTGCTGGGGTTCTGGGGTCAGGTGATCCGGTTTTTGAACGATGCCCAGTCCCGTTCACCCCTTTGGGCTGTTTATTCGGTCCAGAACCCGATAGTTTATCATCGCGCTACCAGTATTCTTTTGTGGTGGAGGTGCTTTTCTTTGCCAGAAAGGCCATTTCTGGGTCCTGGCTGGCCTCTAGGCCGCCTTCGCTTTCAGAATGGAAGGGACTTATTAACAGCGCTTTACCACATCAGAAATGGTTGTTTTTGCCACCGAAATTGTCCGAGTAAGTTTGATAAGATTTGGGGTGGGTGGCTGAGTGTTACGGAAACATTACAAGGTTCGCCAACCCTGACATACGAAAGTCCTCCCAGTCCTTAAAATAGGGTGTTTACTCGTGACCCTCGTTGTAGCTCATGGTTCCTTACTATTCGGATCCCGGACTATGGAGCCAACCCTCGGACTGACTAGTTTACTACACAAGCTTTTCTGTTTTCTCAGTCCTCTCCTTAGACACACCAAGAATACTAATATCTATTACTTCTTTTGATATCAATGGATGGCTATTTTATGGTTCCTGCATGTCGCAGGGTTTGTATCAGTTTTGCTTCGATTTTATTTGTATTACTTTTAATTCTCTTAATATGTGCACTCGCATTTATGTAGATCCTGATTGTATATACAAGGTGTACAACTGTACTACTGCTATGATACACTGTACTGCTATTTTGGTGCCGCCTACAGTCAAGTGGTCACAAGAACTTGCAATGTCTGTTTGTACACCTGAAACTTATGCTAATAAAGTTTATTTGTTGATAAAAAAAATAGAAAATAGTGTTCTGGCAGTGTCCAGTAGTGTTGGCCACATATCCCAAGAGCTGTCCACAATTTAAAGAAAACCGAAAAATGGAGACAGCGCTCCCTAAAGTAATATTATTTTTTCATCTACATAGATATGAGGGCTTTTATTTTGCAGGACAAGATCTTTTTTCTAATGGTGTTATTCACAATACCATAGAATTTACTAGAAAACAACAAAAGGAATCTAAGTGGGGCAAAATGTGAATAAAACATACTTGTGCTGTGTTTGCTAGGGTTTTGCTTCTACGGTGTTCACTCTTCAGTATAAATGATGTATTTGTATTCTTCAGGTTGATATAAATCCGGCAATACCAAACATGTAGGGTTTTCATTATGTTTTGGTAAAGTAAAAGAAAATCCAAACATTTTTTTATTTTTCAAATTTTCGCCGTTGAGCCATTTTCTGCATCCATAATTTTTTTTGTACTTCTACCTACTGTATGATCCTGAACCAGGATGAATTTTTTGCATTCTTAAGTGAACTTTTTATTGGTACCAGTTTGGAATACATATAACTTTTCTGATTTTAGGGGACATGTAGTGACCAAAAAAAGGCAATTTTGTCGTTTCAAATTTTTTGCTTCTATGGTGTTCGAAATACGTTTGGTCCGAGTGCCCCCCATTAAGTAGGTATATAGGCCACCTGCAGGTAGGTATAGTGGCCCCTAGCAGCTTGGTACATAGACAAGTATAGAGCCCTCTGTAGGTATAAATACAGCCCCTTGTATGTATTTAGGTATTCAGCCCCTTGTAGATAGGTAGTTATATATGCCCTCTGTAGGTAGATGAGTATATGGCTCCTGTTGGTATACAGCCCCCTGTAAGTATATATACAGCTTCTTGTAGGTAGGTAAACAGCCCCATGTAGATAAGTGGGTATACAGCCCTTAGTAGGTTTAAATACAGCCCCCTGTAGGTAGATAGTTATACAGCCAGATGTATGCATATATACACAGCCCCCCTGCAGGTATATAGCCACCTCTGACTGACTAGAATAAAAAAAATAATGAAACTCCCCTGCTCCCTTGACAAGGAGCTGGCTCCGGGGCCTAGCATCCGATGTGCGTGTCATGACTTCATCACACCACCTTCACTAGGACATCTCCTAGGCATCTCCAAGGCCTAAGGCCTAAATAGACATAATAACATTGTTGTATAATGTCTTCTGTGCAGAAGTAGTGGGTCTGCAGTGCAGGAAGCTGATGGCTATCGGCTCCCTGTCCCGCCATAGTTCTCAACTATGTGCACATACAGATGAAAAGATTTGTCGGGTCCCGGCCTGCACATCAACGACCATACCTGCTGCTGGGAATGAGTGCCACCCAGGGTGGACCCTCCCCCTCTTGCCTCTTAGCTACACCATTGGGGCCACAGTAAAATGGAAGGGAACCAAAAAAGGTGCAAAGTATGTTACAAAAGGAATTAGAAAAATTTACGACACTGAAATCTAGCCTGTGCTTAAAGGATTACTTTAGAATACACAAAACATCCATGGATTATTATTTCTATAATGTATTTACCCTTGTAATATCGTTACCTGATGTACCAGATCTTAGGCAGAATTTTTTGCACAATGGAATCGGTAAATAGATTTAGAAAACGCTATGATGGACAAAATGTGTATTACACACCTTAACCCCTTACCGACATTTGATGTACCCACACGTCATGGTCGGGAAGGGGTTTCCGTAAATTGACGTATGGGTACATCATGAGGATCTTGCAAGCTCACAGGTGCAGCTTGCACAATCGCAGCATGGAATCATCTGTATATTGCAGCTGACCTCATGCTGCATCACCCACGGCTAGAGTGAGCTCCAGCCGCGTGTGATTAACTATCATCTGTCGTGATCAGAGCAGTTAAGGGGAAGACATAGGGAGGGAGCTCCCTCTATCCATATTGGAGCGGGACATGATCACGGCTGATGCTGTCTAAACTGACAGCCTCGGAAGTCTGTGGGCATGGCAAGGCATAGTGATTGACAGTTGTCATGGAGATCAGTACATAGCAGTTCTGCTTTATGTTGAGGATCACTGATACAAGTCCCCTATGGGAAAATAAAAACACGTACACTGCCCTTTTCCCTTTTACAAATGCCTGTCGCTCCAAAAAGATCAAAAATAAAGTATTCATATTTGTGATCACTGCTTGCGTTATGACATAGCCTATAAATCTGTCATATTATTTAACCTGCATGGTGAATGCCATAAAAAAACAAAAAAACAAAAAGAAAATCACAGAACTGTGATTTTTGTTCAACCCGCAACACATAAAATGGAATAAAAAGCGATCCAAAAGTTATATAAATGACAATGTATTACCAATGAAAACATAAGTACATCCCGCAAAAAAAAAAGCCCTTATTTAGCTCTGTATGCGGAAAACTAAAAAAGTTATTGCAATTTTTATTTTTAAAGCGCTTCAACGTAAAAAAAAAACTACATAAATTGGAGATCACCATAATAGTGTTGACCCACGGAGTAAAACTAACTTGCTACGTATACTGCACAGTGAGTGCTGTTAAAAATAAAATGAACACTACTAGGATTGCGGTATTTTCTTCACCCCGCCTTCCAAAATACAGATTTAAAAAAAGGATCAAAAGTCTAGTCCCCCCAAAAAATTATACTAATAAAATCGTCAACTCATCCTGCAAAAACAAGCTGCTATACAACTCCGTACACAGAAAAATAAAAAAGTATAGCAAAAACATGTTCAGTTCTGCTGTATGTTGTTATCCATTGTACTAGTGATCTGAGGATCACTGATACAAGTCCCCTATGTGGAAAAGTGTAAAAAAAAAAAAAAAAGAAAGAAAATCCCCCCAAAAATAAAAACACGTACACTACCCTTCTCCCTTTTACAAATGCCTGTTGCTCCAAAAAGATCAAAAATAAAGTTTGCATATTTGTGATCACTGCTTGCTTGATGACATAGCCTATAAATCTGTCTTATTATTTAACCTGCATGGTGAACGGCATAAAAAAAAAAAAAAATCACAGAACTGTGATTTTCGTTCATCCCGCAACACATAAAATGGAATAAAAAGCGATCCAAAAGTTATATAAATGCCAATGTAGTACCAATGAAAACGGCAGTTCATCCCGCAAAAAAAAGCCCTTATTTAGCTCTGTATGCGGAAAAATAAAAAAAGTTATTGCAATTTTTCTTTTTAAAGCGCTTCACTATAAAAAAAACTACATAAATTGGAGATCAACATAATAGTGTTGACCCACGGAGTAAAACTAACTTGTTACGTATACTGCACAGTGAGCGCTGTTAAAAATAAAATGAACACTACTAGGATTGCAGTTTTTTCTTAACCCCGCCTTCCAAAATACAGATTTAAAAAAAGGATCAAAAGTGTAGTCTCCCCAAAAAATTATACTAATAAAATCGTCAACTCATCCTGCAACAAACAAGCTGCTATACAACTCCATACACAGAAAAATAAAAAAAAGTATAGCAAAAACATGTTTTCCTTTTTACATAAGTGTTTTTATTGTGTAGAATCAGTCATAAGCATTACAAAATAACAGATTGGGTATGCTGTAATCATAAGTGACCTTGGTGAAGATTACAACGCTAGGTAAAAAAATAAAAATCACAAAATACTGCCAAGGATTGTCTGTATTTTGTTTCAAAACGCCTCACAGAAAAGCCCTCCTCCCCCCCCCCCTGGATGGTGGGGTATTGATAAAAAGCCGTGCAAGTACTGATCCCATAATGGTACCAATAAAAATGTCAACTCATCCCCAAGAAAACAAGCCCTTAATCACCTCCATGTACAGAAAAAAAAAAAAAAGTTATGACTATCCGACTGATATAAAAAAGTAATTTTGTACGAACTACATTTACTAATTTCTTGTAAAAAGTAATATAAAATAAAAAGCTCTAATAATACTTTAATGAACATATGCAACTGTACGCGAAACTCATAGTAAAAGGTATGGTCATGTCCATTTATACCAGCACGGGAACACCTGAAAAAAATAAAGCCCAAAAAAACCAATGGCAGAATTTCTGCATTCCTCTTGCACCTCATTTTCAAAGCCCAGAGCTAAAAAAAAAACGATAACAAAAAAAAAATCATTACTACTGATCACATCTGCTTGCTGCGCCAAAATGCACAATACAACCACATTATGAATCTAATTAGGTTGGGTTGAATCCAAAAATGTGAGAATCTCTGAACTTTCTGAAAGTTTACATGTTCTGGAACTTTGGGGTCCTTACACAAAATCTGCGACATGGAACCCATTCGAAGGATCTGCCTTTCAAAAGAGCCAAATATACTCGCCTTCCCATTCCCATGTACGCTCTTTTGCCATGTGCCCAAACAGGCAGTTTACACCCACTGAAATGGGATTTGCCACAGAACTCGGAAGACTGATATGACGTAATAACAATTCTGGGATTGACAGTTCTGCCCAGGAATATCATGTAAAACAAAAACAATTATCAGCGTAAAATTGGCAGATTGTTGGAAAAAAAAAATGTTTTCATTATCACAGCCGAATGCTAAAAAAGTTAGTGAAAGACCCATAGGGTCAATATACTAAATACACCCATCGATATATTCCTTAAAGGGTGTTGTTTCCATAAGCGATATTTTTAGCGGGAAATTAAATTAATAACCTTAGGTGTCCCGAAAATCTGTAAAGGTCGCCATACAGAAAAAATGTAATGTAAAGAACCCCAAGTCCTGTAGGTCTCCTCCTATTCTGAGGCTTGGGTTGAGCCAAATATGGCACTTTGGCCCACGATATCGGATATCTCAAAAAGCAGCAGAACTGAGAATTAATTGCATTATCCTTCCTTTGTGTCACATCTACCTTGTTGCAGGTAATAATGGATAAAAATTGAAAATTCTGCAAAGAAAGTGAAAATTTTGAAATTTCAACCTCCACTTTGCTTTAATTTCTGTGAGAACTCCTAATGTGTTAATAAACTTCTCAATCTGTTTTGTGAATACTGAGTAACGTAGGTATTCTCCTTAATGTGGAGATATTTTTGGGGCTGAATCAATACAGGCCGCCATCATCAACCTGTCGGTTACTTGTCTGAAATCTTTCCTAAGCCATCATAAATGTCGATGAAAAAAAATAAAATAAATTGATAAAAGACCATTCTTAAAAAATGTGTCACACCTACTAGAAACAAATTGGTAGAACAAGATATAATACAGCGACTGGATACACCCTAAAAAGAATCAATAGTTGCAGAAACTTGACTTGTAGACACTTTTGAAACATTACTACTAAATATCTAAGTGCCCCTTATACAATATATCACAAGCCTATTTTTGCTTGCTGAAGTAGAGTTATTCAGACACAGACCAAAACAAGCAGTTGTGGTTAAGGTGTTTTCAAAAGGGCAGATCAATTATGAGGAGTTAACAACGTCAGTTTCGGAGTGTTTTATCATTCCAAGTGTGTTTTTTCTTTTAATCGTGTTTGTGGAGATACTTGAAGAAAGTGAGAACTTCTTAGATTTGGAGGTTTAGAGGGGACACAGTATTGTAATTACATATTATTATAATTCTGAGTCATAGTATCTTTTATTGAGTAACATCCACCATATTCCATGTTTTGACAATTGAGCTGATCCAGGTGCACCAACTGTGCAAATGTAATGTCCATTCCCTATTAGCAAGGGAGATTCGAGAGTAGAGGTCAAACTGCTGATACAAAGATGTAAGTCCAGCACTGCACATTTATAGAAGCCCATCCTGGATCTAAATGAAGGCAATAGTGGCCCCGACTACTGCTAGTATACCTTTATGAGCCACCTTGGGAGCAGCCGCTGCCCACTGAGTCTAATCACTCGCAGGTGTGTATGATACTGGTGGAGGGTGTACATGAGGAGCGGAACATGATGCATGCAAGAATGTGTCGTAACAGTAAGAAAGAGGGTAGTAGGTGAAGAGTGTCAAGGAGGACTAGTCCTATAAAACTGAACAAACGCCCAACAAATTTGTCCAAGATTTTGGCAGTATGAGGGCGATTGACGGTTCAGAAATAGCATGCTTGCAGCAAAGACACTACCCCTATTGTCGCTCCAGGTAAGATCGAGGCGTGAAAATAGGGAGTTGCAGCTCAGCTAGACAGTGTGCTAGTAGTTTCTGGTGACGTTCAATATAATATAATAAGCACAGACAGGGCAATCTGGCCACAAAGAGCTCGGGATTGTACGAACAGATTGTGGGTTTTAGATGAAACAGAATGTGGGGGCCCCGAGTTTCGGACATATCGCTGATACGCGTTGACGATTGCAGGTGGGGCAGGGAGATTGATAAATCCCAGCTAGTCATATGGTCCACATTGGCGACCAATGACAAAGATATAGTATTGTGGAGTGTCCTTAAAACATTCAGGGACTTAGGCCAAACGCTCAAGTGCAAGGACCTCCAATTAAATATTTAGAAATATTACACTGTTCTCAACTAGTCCACACCAGTAAGGCAATGACGAGATTAGAGAATTGTGAATAACGGTGCTCAAAAATTTTGAGTCTGTAGGAAAGAGGATTTGGGTTTTTTGCGAACTGGTCTACTTCTGTCATGGCTACAGACTCGTTATCTATGGATGAGGGCAGCACCTAAATGGGAGGTGGTGCAGCTCTATTTTGGGGACAAAATTGTCCTCATTTGGAGGAATATTTAAACTAGGGACTGGGGGGGAGGGTACTACAACATATGGCATTAATATAGTGAAATAGAGACTGTGGGAATTAGGAATAAAACAGTTGTTGGAGTGGACGGAGTGGTGTAGCAATAGATAAAAAGAGCAGGGAGAAAGGAATAATAAACTTAAAAAATCTATAACATTGCCATGCTGTGACCAATGCAGGATTCTGACCAACAAATTAATGGAAACTAGGAAGAATTAATAGCTGAAAAAAATATGACAATAGTGGGATAACTTGAGACATGGCTAGGACGAAAGCTACGACTGTGCGGTTTAACTTGCAGGTTACAGTCTATTTAGAAAGGATCGTAAATACCTAAAGGGGAGGGTGTCTGTCCTCTATGTAAAATCCTTCTGAAGCCAACACTTTGGGAAGATATAGGTACAGGTAAGAACATGTGGAATCATTATGGGTAAATATAATATGGGGGTAACAAAAACAATATAATACTATTACGGGGTCTCTATAGCCCCCAAATTTAACAGACCCTGAATATGTACTCCACAGCAAATAGATGATGCGGGTCAAATCAGAATGAATTATTAATATGCGGCGACTTTAACTATCCCGACATCATTGGGAATCTGAAGTTTGTAGCTCACATAAAGAAACAGGTTTTTTCGTTCAATAACTAATGATAATAGTACCTTTGCCAAATGGTGCAGGAACCGACTAGAGGAAAGTGCCCTACCTAGACCTAATATTAACTAATAGACCTGTACAGAGTAACAAAGGTTCAGGTTGAGTTTCGCACCTAGGGAAAAGTGACCATAATAAAAAATATGTCCGTTTAACCCTTCAATAGCGTTTTTTGTCAAGGAGCTACAAAAACACTGAATTTTAGGAAGGCTAATTTTATTCTGCTTAGGGAGGCCCTATACTTAATTGACTGGAACAATGAGTGTTTTAAATATGGCAGAACTAATAATAAATGGATATTTTTAAAACAATCCTAGGCTTACCACAGTGGAAGTTACATACCCTTATGGTAATAAAAAAAATAGAAACAGGCAAAACCCTAATGTGGTGAGTCGAACAGGATGTATACAAGAAAGCAATTAAAAAACAAAAAAGAAAGCGTTTTCCCTACTAAAACAGTGAGGGCATCGAAGATCATCTAAGAAGCAATAGGGAAAAAAAAAAGAGTGTGTAAAATAAAGATAAAGTGGTAAGCAAAGCGGAGACGAAGAGAACATATATGCTATAGATAATTAAAACTAAACCCAGAAAATAATATTTATATTAACTATATAAAAAGTAAATAAGATTTAAAACCTGAAAATGTTGGCCCTTTTGAACAGAAATACTGAGTGAAAGACAGTAGATGACGAAAGAGAAAAAAAGCAAACGTAATTGAAACACTTTTTTTTCTCCACTGTATATTTACCGAGGATGATAGACCCATTACTTGTTGAATCAGGAAAGATAGTGGAAAACTCCAACATAAAAAGTTTTCTGTCTAACCCAGGAAGAAAGCAGCTCCGATCTTAGTAAGATTAACAATAGACAAATCCCCAGGCAGATGTGCATACGACCCACGTTCCCTCAAGAGAGAGTATAAGATGATGGTATCAAATGATATCCCATTCTATAATATTCATGACATTCTTAGATAAACGGAGGTTGTCCCAAAGGGATTGGCGACAGAAGCAAATGTGGTGGCCAATATTCAAAAAATAGGGGTCAAAAAGTGAATCAGGAACCTAATAAGGCCATAAGACTATAACCTTCTGTTTGTAGGTAAATAAGTTGAAGGTTTTAATCTCAAGATGCTATCCTGGAGTATCTCACTTCTGAAAATAAATGTTATATACAGCCCGTTCCAGCTATGGGTTTCATAGAAGAGATCGGTCCTGTCAGACTATTCTCATCAGCTTCAATGAATGATATTCAGTGCTAGACTGGACGGGGAGTGAAGCACTGGCTATAGTCATATATCTATTTAGTTTCTAAAGCAATACTAGATACGCTGTCCACATAAAGGAATGGCGTAACAATAAAATGAGATGCTTTACTGTGAAAATGTAGTGCAAGTGTTAAGTAAACTGGCTCACTGATAGAAAACAAAGGGTATAATAACGGTACAAACCACATACTGGATCGCTGTTACTAGGTTGGGTACCACAGGGTCAGTATGGGCCCTATCCTCTTCAACATTATCATTAATGATCTTACACAGGGAATGCACAGTAAAATCGATCTTTGCAGGACGATACAAAGCTCTTAAAGTAAATCAACCACAAAAGAATATTATGTTATGTACAAAAGGGGATCTGGGATAAGTTGAATCCTGGGCATAGAAATGCAGAATGATGGTTTTAAAACACAGGATAAATGCAAGTTAAGCACATGGGGAATCTAAAGATCCATTACATGATTGACATTTTAAATGGAAAAACACTGGGTAAAAGTGAACATGGAGAAGACTTGGGAATCCAGGTTGACAGTAAACTTAATTGTACAGCAGTGTCAGGCAGCGCAGCATAGCAAATAGGATCAGGTGGTTGCATTAAAAGGGGCATAGAAATGCTCATGAATGGAACATTATTCTCCCATTATACAAGTCACTGTTAGACCACACATGGAATATTTGTACAGTATTTGGTCACCCAGTGTCACAGAAAGACATTGTAGAGCTTAAACAGGTACAAAGGCGGGCAACAAAAATAATAAAAGGGACTGGGGACTACAGTACACAGAAAGATTGGCAAGATTAGGTTATTTAGTTTATAGAGAAAAACGTGCTCGTAGTGTAACATAATAAAATATTGTTAAATACAGTACAAAGGTCAATAATAGAGAAACATCTTCCCAAATTTTCTATTTATACACAGACTAGAGTATCAGAAACAATGTGCATCCTCGTACGCTTGATGAACGAAAGTATTCTGAGCAATAAAGCATGATACAGTGATTTCATTAACAGTAAGAGCAGCTGAGAACTATGGAATTCTCTGCCAGATGTGACTGAGTCATGGTGAGAATGTCAATACGATTTTCTAAAAAATGTTGGATAGACATTTCAATGAGCGTAATACTAGTAACTCAAGTTTACGGTGACTAGGACTTCAGGAGAGGGGTCATTGAATACAGGGATTTTTTATTTGATAGCCCAGATGTAGGTAGACAGAAGTGATATTTTTCCCTAAAATGATGACAATTGGCTTCTACACTCCTTCATATGTGTTTTTGTTGCCTTCCCTCTGGATCCAACACCTTAGCACACAACAGGCTGTACTAGAATGACGACTTTTTCCTTTTTTTTAAGCCTTATCAAACTATGAACTATGAATATCGATAAAAAAAAATATATAAAAAGAGATTTATAAAAAATTATCAACCTACAGTTGACATATCATGGTAGTAGATCCTAATTAAGAAAAACTATAGTGTGAGTCCGAAAAACTTACATGTAGAAAGATTTTATGACCTTTGGAAATAAAAGATTTTTTCAATGATGTTCATATACTTTTGTATATTATTCACAATATAAGCCAAGATGAGTATGATATGTACCCAAAATTAATATTTCCTGAAAGCGCAATGTGTCACAGAGAAAACAGAGTTTCCTGAATCACATGGTATAGGTATAAAGAAATCAAAAAGTATATTCTCCACATAAAGTGACATTCTATTTTAAAATGGGACTCCTGATCAGAGAGGTCAAAACATGTCTGCGCCGGTAAGTGAGGTGTAAAAATATCCTTGAGAGATGTACTTTCTAAAATAGTCACTGGTGTTTTTCTTTCTTTATTCACATCACAGTCTGTGCAGTTTCAACTAAGGCTGTGTAATTCACTAAATTACACCTCAAATGCACAATGCTTTTTCCACTGCTAGTAACCCTTGTCGTGTTATGCTAAGCAAAAGATTAAGGGTGACGTGGTATATATTTCTGAATCAGTAAACATACAATACGAACACTAGAGGGCTGACATCTTTAGATTACACTTCTAATAGGCTCAGCAGGCAATTTTAATAGTGCAGTGATATGCATTTTAAAAGACTGCTCGATTTAGCTTTTTTAGAATGATACTAAACGCAAAGTGGAGGTGAAATTTCAAAACTTTCCTATTTTATTTGCAGATTTTTTAATACAACCCATCAATACACATGAACACGTTATAAATGTTAAAGTGAACTTGACTATTTAGAGCATATGCTGCCCCTTTGTTGAAGGACAGCACAAGCTAGGTAGCAGACATGCATGCTTCACAGCTGCTTTGTTCACTTATTTCTGTAAGATGCTGTAGTTTTTAACAGCATTTAATAGCGGAATATCTTAACTCATGATCAGGTGATAGCACCTGACCCACACTAGGCAGATAATTCACACTATTATCGTACCTATTTAAAAGAATAAAAGTATGTTTATCAGTTGAGGTGACGAATCGCTAGCCAAAAGTGGAGTGGAGAATTGGAGATGTAATTGATAAAACACTTTATCATGACTCTTTTTCTGAGGCTGAAAAAACTGCAGTATTTAGCACTAAATATTCTAAAACTACAGCCTCATACAGATATAAGGGACACAGCACTGGAAACAAATGGTCTGTCAATAGCTATGTGCTCCTCCTCTGAATCAATGGGGCATAAACTTGGACTCTCTCTTTTAATCATGGAAATGCAGCTTGTTTTAATCCCACATGATTCTCGTTTTTTTAGATATATCCCAAATTATGTACCCCTAGAGCGCTATTTACTCAACCACAAGCCTCATCGGAGGAGCACCTTCTTGCGGATTTTGTGAGCGTCAAAAATTTATTAGGATATTTTTGTAGGCACCGTTTCATGTTTGTGGACACACTAAGGTACTAAAACTAAACCCATTTAAGAAGACTTTATTTTGGAAACTACACCACTTATAACATCGATATCATATATATTTCTGAGGGTGCCAAAAAAAGACATCACGTTCCATGCACCAAGTTCAGCCTATATTTGTCTAAAGTATATTTGCTCAGCAGAGAAGGCATAAAACCCCCAAGAGTTAAAGCAATTTGAGTCCTCATTTAAGGGAAAAAAAATTTGTTACCCGAACTCCAATCTGGCAATCAGAATAATCCCTGGATCAACTCCTAAATCCTAATCACTATAACTTTGTTATATTGCAATTAACGAGCGCTCCAAAATGTCATCCAGACCCTTGTTTAAAACTCTAGGTTATTGAATAACCATGACACTTTCCTCTGGCAGAGAGCGTTTCCTACTCTCCTTACTAGACTCTATAACATGACTTAAAAAACCCTCTTTCTAGATTAAATGAGTAGTAAACACTTCTTTATTCCACAATACGTAGAGGAAGCCTCCTTTTATTTCTTGAGTACATTCCGCTGGGGAAAAATAAATCTGTTGACCCCTTAAATATATTTAAACATATTTATTATGTATCCCCTGTAAGATGCCAATCTTCTTGAATACGTGCTAAATTAATCCTGAATCCTTTGCTAATCTATCAGTTATTTGCAGTTCCACGCTACGTTCCTATTTATTTTTTTCTTTTTGCCCAATCCCTTATGTTACCTGTTCAAGCTCCACATGGTTCTTTCCTGTGCAAGATGGTACCCAAAACTTACAACAACAATATCCAATGTGTGTGTGTTCTAACCAGTTGACTTTTATAATGGAGGAATAAATGTCTTCTCATCATTGTGCCATTTAACCCCTTAGTAAAAACCAACCCAATTGATTCCCTATTATGCCTTGGCAGCTGCTCCTGACACTGAGGCTGCATACAGTTAATTCTACTGTCCAACAGATTTCCCCCAAGTCCTTTTCCCTTGCGTCACTTTATACCACAGCGTAGTATTTCACGTTTAACAAGATTCAGTTAGAAATGTATTGTTCCTTCCCCCATATTGCATAACCTGACATTTTATCGGTGTTAAACCTCATCTGCCCATTATCACTCCCAGGCCCTGAACTTAACCAGATCCCTTTTGTAAATAACACATTATATCCCTGATTGTGATATGATTAGCATTTCACGAGAGCTCTAGTATCATCTGCAAGATACATTAAATTCGAAGTACTGTGCATCCCTAGTGAGTATCAAAGAGACATCATTAAGAAATAAATAGATAAAGAGATGCTATGGGCCCAATACGAAATGCCACTGATGGTAACATCCACTAGTAAACAGGGATCCAGACTGATATGTACCGTTAAATTATAACCAAACCCCTTTTGTTTTCTATCACTGGACCAATTAGCCTTATCCACTTCCATCACATTCCCCCCAGACCCCAGCATCTCATTCTGTACTATATCAATCTTTTTTAAAGTGGCACTGGTATCAAAATCTTATAGAAAATCTAAATATATGACCCAATGTATCTCACCTCCGACCTCAGTTAAGAACAAACTTTCCATAGAAGCTGATGATTAGTTGACATGTTACTGATCCATCGTAAACCCAATGCGGAACGTACGTTTCTATTTATTTTCAGTGAGATAGTCCAGATAGCATTTCTTAGAAAACCTTAAAACAATTTTGCCCACAACAAAGGTTAACCAGACCTGGCGCTGAATATCTAGCAGCCGGATCACTTTTTGACCTCTTTTTTGAATAATTTAGCACCAGTAATTATACAGTCCCAAAAAAATATAAATAAAAAGAGGCCTAATCTATGACATATGTTCCCTTAGGACACAGCGTTTATATCATCAGGGCCTTGAGTTTTGTCTATTTGTAAGAGCTTCTTAAGACGAGCTGCACTACTTCCCTAGGGGTTAAGAACAAGATACATTCAAGTTTGAGTTTTCTAATCCTCAAATCCTTTTATGCGAGCTCATCATCAGGAAGGTCATGCTACCTCTAAGTTAAAAACATTGGGAGACAAATAAATCTGTTTAACAGCTTTGGTTACTATATTATCTCATTGCCCTCTGACAGTCTCTTCCCTACAGTACTTTTTTCAAAGGTTCAAACATTTTCTTTTTTTAATACTTTTTTAACGAGTTATTATAGATTGAAAGGAAATATTGTTTGGATTACTATTTTCTTTCTATGGCAATATGACCTTTCTGTACTCCAGCTATTGATCTGCCTTTATATCAATTATTTTACGATACTTTTTTATAAAAAAAAAAAATTTTTTTTATACCTTTAGTTTTTTTTAGATGCCTCTTCATGTAGCCCTCCTGTTTTAGGTACTGAAATCTTCTGTTTTTGTTATTTATTGCCATCCTTAACATCTCTGGTTGATTCCACATTGGGTTTTTCCAAGTATTTCTAAAAAATTTTTTTACCATATTGGGTTTTTTTTAATAAAAATATATTGTACCTCCTCACAGATGTGCATCGCCTGAAGGATGTTTTAAAGATCTAACCACATTTTATTTTTTGTTCTTCTGCTATTTTTAAAACCTGTCACAGTCAAAAACGGTTTAGTGGGAGTCCACTCTAAGATAAGGGATAAAATTATCGCTTCCTCAAATTGTGTTTTTTGTGCTTCCGCTGACAAAAAAACAATAATGATAGTCGATAAAATGATACAATTTATTATATTATTCCACTAATCTCTAAGGTGCCCCTCACCTAACCATAAAAAGTTATTCTAGGGATTTAGCAACCCCCACTTCTTTTGACAGAGGTAAGGTATACTATTTTCGCAGCGATGCCAAAAGACTTTACTACAAAGCCATTCATTGGGGTGGTTTGCTGCTTCCCAAAAAATGTAAAATTTTACACTATAATTATATATTGTGTCACGATACAGAGGATACAGCTGGAAAGCCAATGGGCGAGGACAGGCATAAACACAGAGACGGCAAATGCAGACAGAAAAATGGAGCATCCGATGATTCGAAAGACAGGATCAAATCAAAACTAGTCAGCGGAAGTAGCTACACAGTCTAGTTATCCGCAGGTATTATAGGTTTGCAAGGTAAACCGCAAAGGAAGGAAACTAACTAGATAGGGCAAGTTCCAGGCAAGGACAGCAATCATTGAGCTTTAACACAAACTCAAGCAGATGTGAGCATCCAGACTGAGTAGGATTTTTTTTATTAGAAACATTTCAAACAGGAAAACAAGATGGCTACCCAGCTGAGACAATCACGATCCATCCATCTTGACTGCATGGCAAACACATTAAACAAGTTCCAATTCATATCAGGTAGATTCCTGACATTTACTTTGCACCTCAACAGCGCCTCTGGCCGATACATGAACATCGTGTCCTCATTCTCGTAAGTCCTTTGGATGGAATTGTCCTTATCAGTCGTGAGCATTAATTAAACTCACTTAGGTCTTCCCACAAGATTCACTTCAACCCATAACCAGCCACTTAAAGAGAGTATTGTATCTGGTTCCTACAATAATTCCTCGAGAGTCCAGATATGCTCATCAGCTAACAAACTGCATCATATGCCCAACTATACCACTGCTATCGGGTTGAGAAGAACTGGGTCCCCAAAAGGGTTGGATCTACGGCAGGCTTTATTAGAGACTCCAAGAAAAACAGTGTGAAATCCTCAAAAAAATAAGTATGATCCGTGATGTGATTGAACACGAACAGCTATCTGGCTATTTATCTTTGATGATCTTATACTAACCGACAAACTTCGTGCGCCTAGTATATTTGTTGTAGAGTGAACCGTAAAGCTTCAAAGATTCCTAGTGAAAGCCACACTTTAATCCCCACTTTAAAAGCTGGTGCTGGCCTGACAATTTATCAGTCCGGCTTCTGAGTTAACATTTTCCTGAGCCTTCTTAAGTGTCTCTTTCAGAAGTTACTAAATATTGTCTGTAGTGCATGAGATCCTTTTTCCACTACCTCCGAAATGAGAACCGCAGGAATATTTGGAAGATATTTGGATGAGTACCCCATATTTATGCTAAAGAAAGTAGTCTGTTGAGGAGACATTTTGGTAGTTATTGTATGAAAACTCAGTCCACTATGAAGCAGATCAACCTAATCATCCTGTAATTGACAATATTATAAGCATCGAAGGTACAGTTCCCATAAGATTGATTTGTGCGTCATTCTGTCCATTAAGAATTGTGGGTGCAAGGCGGTGAAAAAGATGTAACATAAACTGTCTAGTGCTGATCAAAAACCTCTTCCAAAACATGATGAGAACAGGCAACCCCACGATCCTAAAAACTTCTAACAGGAATACCAATGAAGACGAAACCACATTCCAACCTACTGAGGATCATCATGATCTTTGGCAAGGTAGAACCGTTACATGGAATGAAATGTGCCGCCATAGAATGAGCCGTCACTACTTAACGAGAATTGTAATTATCTTTTCTACCTTAGAGGGTAGGGTAGATCTACGCAAATGTTCCATGGAAATAGAACCCCAGGGTGTCAGAGAGAACCGTCAAAAGGATTTAACAAAACCCTCTGGTAGAAGAATGTGGAATCCCTTGCAATCTAGTCACAAATGTTTACATGAATCACATACTTCTTGTACATCCTGAATATAAATATGCCCACCAAAAGAATTGTGGATATAAAATTCCTGCATTTCTGGTTATCTCCTTTGTTACCAGGCAATCATTCAATATCATGAGGCTAAGCCTCAGAATCTTTCCAGTCTTATCTGTTTTCGAGTATGTACAGCTGCTTAGCTAGCCTTTCGGGTCCACATCTTGTTCTCTTAAGTGTTAACTGTACATCATCCGGTGGTCGGTGACAAGGTTTAGAATAATATTGTTCTTTTCTTCCCTCCTTATCCAATTATATGTTCCTCTGTCCAAATTAGAAGATTACAGCTGTCGAAGACACGAATAAGAGCTGAGAAATTACATCCCACAGGCAGATTAGTGCGTGTTGTATAGCATCTGCTTTAAATCACAGGAAGGGTAACAATTTATAAATATTCACTTTTAATCACATTATTATTTTATCAATGGCTAATTGGCTGATGCTGAACAGTCATATGCCTCCTGCATCTACCAATAATTGCTAGGCATTAGCTGACAATAAACAGTTCCTGGAACTTCTCTCTATAATAGTCCGAGAGAGGAATTTCTTTTGGTTATCTTTGATATTGGACTTCTTGCTGAAGCAGGCATTGATGCATCTGTTCAAATAAAGCTGTGTGAAAAAATATCTGATACTTCAATAAGGATGTCAATAGCAGTAAAAGCATAAAAAACAGTTTAACCACAAAACAACTGGAGAGCTCTAAATAAGGATTTTATATGTATTAAATCCGATTTATGTAAAGTTGTTTTACCTTAAATCAAATCAATTTGACAATGATTTCTGTCTGTGCGGAGCATGACCTCTCTATCTCTTATGCAAGTCCTTTGATTATAGAATACGTCCCAACGACATTAGATCTCAGGAATAATGGTCATTGGATGGGAATAGTAGGAGTGGAATCATTGGATAACCATTCTTTAGAATAGAGCATCATCCGCCCTTTGTCCAGTACGTGGTATCGCGGGCCCCCCCCTTGTTAAACTAGATTACAAAGATGTAATTTGCGAGGTTGAGGGAAAATACTCGCAACGAGCCTTGCGAGGCTATAGACCCTTGGCATGACCTAAACAAACTATACAATTGTACTGTGATCAGTTAGAACAATTATTGATTTGTGAGGTTCCCCCTCTGGAAAAGATGATGTCTCCATTCCTTAAAGCTGCAACCCTACAGCTAACAGTTCTTTAATTCTCCACAACATAATTTCTTCCACCACCGTGATATACGTTGGGAGAAAAAAGCACTATAGGAGTAATAAACTCTTGTCTCCTGTTCTCTGAAGATAGAATATGCCCCAATATCAACAATTTTACTAGCATCTGTCAATTCTAACGTCCACGATGAAGAGCCGAGTTCTGTTGTCGGAGATATGAAACTAATACAGGGGCTGTAGTGAACTCGACCTATAGGAGAGAAAGGATTCTTGTGCTGAGGAAGACCGTAACAAAAACAATTTTCTCTTAAGTCCAACTGTGGTTGATAGGAGAAATTATTCCGAAAAATTCTTGATGAAATCGTCTGTTAAAAATTGGCGCAAAACCTAAGGAAACGTGTGGACATCTTTTATTTTTCCTGTGGGTAGGACCATCTATTATTGCATGATCTCCATTTAGTAGACTCATGACAGTGAAATTATATAACTTATTTGATTGGATCTCATTCTGAATGAAAGTCACAATTTTCAATCTTAATGTAAAGTAAGTTTCTCTCATGTATAGCCGTATCCAGAACAACTTATACACATGTCACTCTGGAATGTCATCAATAGCCATCATTTGGAGAAAACTCAGGATATTGTCCGACATTGATAAGATGACTATGAACAGTCCAGAACATATCTCTAAGCGGTGACATAGAATCGAGGTTGTTGAAAGGAGCATAGGCATGTTACACGAGGCCTAAAAGACATAACACAATTTCAAAATGTCCGTAACGTGACCTAAAAGCGGTTATTCCAATTCATCTCCAGATGCTGAATGCAGACTAAGTTTATAGTTCCTTGTATTTTCGTAATCTAATTTGGAAAAAAATCTTTGCATGTCGGACTCTCTCCAATAGCTCAGGGATCAGTGGTAGAGGATAACAGTTCTTGATTGTAATTTTAAGTTCTCTTACCAGGTCCAATTGAAACGGGTGGGTACAAAAATGCACCCCAACAACACCACAATCCTTCTTCCTTACGAGAATATGGGAGCCCCCGCCGGTGAGGAAGATGGGCGGATGAACCCCTTTGCCAGGTTTTCTTCGATGTAGTCTTTGAGGGCTTTCAATTCAGGACCTGCCAGAGGACAGATGTTTCCAAAAGGTATAGGTGCACCTGTAAGCAATTCTATGGGGTAATCATAGGGCTGGTGTAGGGGGAGCTTGTCTGCATTCTGTTTGCTGCAAATTTCCGCAAATTCCTTGTATTCAGAGGGTAGCTCTATTACTTTGTTGTCTTGAGCTGGATCTTCTGGACCTTGGTTGACATGGGCTGTTGAAAGAACATCCTCCACTGGAAAGGTTATTTCCTTGGTTTCCCAGTTGATAACCGGGTTCTGTGCTTGCAACCAGGGAAGGCCTAGGATAACAGGAAAGTGTGGAGAAGAAATTTAATAGAAAAGACAGGAATTCACAGTGATGGATTCATTAATGATTCAAGCGGTTCCTGTTTCTTGTTCAACAGGCCCAAGAGCTCAGTGGAGATCCATCTAACGGGTCCTCCATTATCACGGATGAGAGCTTTCCTAGAATTTAACCCCATTCTTTCGACACAGGACAGGACCATGAAAATTGGCCATTTTGGCCCCAGGATCCACCATAGCCGAGGTGGATACCCACTGCTGAGAGTTAGCCAGAAAGTTAATGGGGAGGAAGAAATTAGAGTCTTTATTCTTTTTCTTGATATGAGGCACCACCGATGAAATGGAGTGGATAACTGCCTTCTCAGATAATTCTGTCTCTTAAGCAATTGATTCTTCATCTGAACAGTCAGGATCCATAATGGCTGCCACCAATCTCCATGGACAGCTAGGGCAGTTTATAAGGAAGTGGTCAGACTTTCCACAATAAAAGAAAAGACTTTCTCGGAGCTGGTGCTCCCTTCTTTCCGTGCTCTCACGGTTTAATATGGAATCGACTTGCATAGGCTCAATTCCTGACTCTCTGGCGGAAAAATTTTTTTTTTTCTGGGGTTCCTTAGGAAAGCTGACAAGGACCCGGCAGGTACTGCTTGGTATCAAAATTTAGAGTAAGCCCACCTCTACCATTTCATCGTTCAGGACATTCGGTAAATCGATTCAGATGCAGTGGTTAATGAAGGCATCCAAACCTGAAGGGGCCTCTGCACGGGCAAGTTAATCTTTTACCGCGCTGCATAGTCCTTTCCTAAAAAAAATAAAATTTTGCTGCATCATTCCAGTTGGTGTCGACTGCCCACCTCTTGAACTCCATAGCATACTCGGCAACAGAGTGTTTGCACTGGCGCAAGGCTAGTATTGCCGCTTCAGCTGCAGCACTCTCTATGCGATAGGGATCTCAAACATCTGACACATGGCGTCGATGATGTCTTCCAGGTGATTCAGCCAGGGCGTCTGAGTATCAATTAAAGGACTAGCCCAGGTAATGGCTTTGTGTGTCAGAAGCCAAATCATACACAGGACCTTCGATCTATCGGAAGGACATTGCGTAGGATTTGCGTCGAAGTGGAGCCTACATTGATTGAGGAAGCCCCGGATTTTTGTTGCGATCTCCACCGAATCTGAAGGGTGGCAATTTCGGGCTCATGACAGGCACCGCAGTGTGTGGTCCATTAAGCTTGATTCCATCCAGGTTGACAATCCGTCCGGATAATGCGTGCAACGTTTCCTCCCTGAATCGCTGTCCCCTAAACTTAATAGATTACGGCAGTCCTGGCCTTCAAAAATAAAGCGTCACAATTTGACTTTCAATGCTGTGCATCTCGGTGCGCATTGTTAGCCATAGCAGTCTGAAGCTGCTTGATACGAGCTTTCGCACTCCTAGTCCCAGTGGACTCCATTTTGTGGCTGGAGTATCCTGTCACAATACTAGTGGATACAGCTGGAATCCAATGGCGAGGACTGGCTTCAACACAGAGAAGGCATATGCAGACTGGAACAGAGCCAGCAGAGATGAGACAGGATCCAAACGAGGTCAGGAGGACAACCCGTCTATGATCCAAAGGTATGAGAGGTTTGGCAGGGAAAACCGCAAAGGAGATTAACTAACTAGGAAGTGCAAGTTCAGGCTAAGACCTGCAAGCAGAGCGTAACACAATACTCAAGCAATGATCATCAGGCTTGAGGGGTTTATATAGAAAACTGGCAACAGGAAACAAGATGGTATCCAGCTGAGACACGATCCACCATCTTGACTGAGGGCAAAATTAAGGGCAAACACAGTAATCAACACAATACAGGGACAATGTTTTATTTTAAAGGGATCTGGATAAATTGGAGGCCTGGGCAGAGAAGTGGCAGACGAGATTTAACACAGATAAATGCAAGGTTATGCACATGGGAAAGGAAAATCCATTCTATGATTACTTGTTAAACAAAAAAAAAAACACAAAAAGGGACATGGAGAAGGACTTGTGAATCTTTGTGGACAATAAGCTTAAAGGAGTTGTCTCTCAACAGAGTTTCATAGGATGCATGAATGAAATACTCTGTCACTTCCTGGTTCAGAATGACTGTAATTTTGCATCATGCTCCATGTTGTTTTCAACTCGAGTGTTTTCAGTTGCAAAATAAGTTCAGAATAGCTCCAAAGCATCTTGAAACTAACAAGCAGGACTTATTAATCTGATCCTCAAACAAAGCCGTAAATAAAAGCTGTTTACTTTAGATAATCAGGCTAATAACAGCCAACAGCACAAGGAGGCTGCTGATGACCTGTGTGATGACATCACTCACTGCTATCACATAGAACAAACAGCAGGGGGGGAGAGCTTTTCACAGGTCGGTTCCTGAGGGAACTGAAATAGCCAGGGAGGTGATTAATTCACTTGTATCTCCTTAACAAAAACTGATGAACAAAGCAATATATTTGGAAAATGTCTTTATTTTGTGTTCCCTACAATTTGAAAGCTATTCTTTGCAGCGAGACAACCCCTTTAATTATAGAAGCCAGTGTCAGGCAGCAGCTATGATGCAAACATGATTTATTAAAGGGGCATTGATGCACACAATGAGATCATCATTCTACCATTATACAAGTCACTGGTCAAACCACACATGGAATATTGTGTACAGTTTTGGGCACCAGTGCACAAGAAAGCCATTGTGGAGCTTGAACAGGTTCAAAGGCGAGCAATAAAAATAACAAAAGGACTGGATTGACTGCAATACCCAGAAAGATTTGGAAGATTAGGGTTATTTAGTTTAGAGAAAAGACGGTTTTGGGGGACATAGTAAATATATTTAAATATATCAAAGATCGATCTAGAGATCTCTTAAAAGATTTACTTATACCCAGGATTGTATTTAGGGGGGCATCCTCTATGTCTTGAGGAAAGAAAGTTTCTACATAAACACAGAAAGGTATTCTTTACTTTAAGGGCAGTGAGATTGTGGAACTCTCTGCAAGAGGAACGTGTCATGGTGAATCCACTAACAGAATTCATAAAGGGTCTGGTTGAATTTCTAGAGTGCAATAAATATAACTAGTTATAGTGACTAGGATTCTGGAGAGGGGTCGTTGATCCAGGGATTTATTTTGATTGCCAGATTTGAGTCGGGAAGGAATTTTTTTCCCTAAAATGAGGACAATTGGCTTCTACCTCATGGATCATTGTCTTCCTCTGGATCAACACTGTAGCGCAAAAGGCTGAACTTTGTGGATGACTGTCTTTTTTTCAGCCTTACAAACTATGTTACTATGTAAAGTGACCTTCTTGGTGGCCATTACTTCCATACACCGAGTGTCTGAACTGGCGGCTCTGTGTAGTAAATCCCCTTTCCTGGTACTCAATAAGGACAAGGTTTTCCTATGCCTTGTTCCTTCATTTCTCATTAAGGGGGTTTCGTCATTTCATATTAATGAGGACATTGTTAGGGCTGCTCGGCTCTACCTCTCGGCCACTGAACCCTTTTGCCGCTCCAATGCCGCCTTTGTCATTCTAGGGGGTCTGCACAGGGGCATGGCAGCGTCTAAAGCCACCATTGCTAGCTGGATTCAGTCTGCAATTTCGGAAGCCTATCGGTCGAGGGTTGAGCCTCTTCCGTTCTGGGTCACTGCCCATTCTACATGAGCAGTTGGTGCCACCTGGGCAGTTTGGCATCTAGCTTCAGCTTTGCAGGTTTGCAATGCTGCCACCTGGGCTTTGAACCATACTTTTCCTAAATTCTATTAGATCCATACTTTGGCCTCAGCTGACGCAGGCTTTGGCTGTAAGATACTTCAGGCAGCAGTGTGCTAAGGGCTGGCACTGCTGGTAAATGGGTGTTTTTGTGACTTTTTTTCCCCACCCTCTGGGACTGCTTTTGGACATCCCAAGGTACTGTGTCCCCCTATAATATTGCCGAGAAATTCGGATTTTTGTACTTGCCGTAAAATCCTTTTCTTGTTTTATTCATTGGGGGGACACAGGTCCCTCCCATTTTGTCTTTTTCCGATTCCCATTTGACGTTTTCTCCTTGGAGTCGAATTATGGTTTCTCATCTTTTGCTATGGCTTTTGTACGAACTGAATTGCCTGACGTCAGTAGGAGGGATGTAGTCCATCAGGGCGGATCCAATATGTTTGGTTCCGCTTAGTGTCAACCTTCTAGGGCGAGGGCCTATACTCAGGGGTTGGGTGCCCCAGTGAATCAGACAAGAAAAGGATTTTCCCGTTGTACAAGTACAAAAAATTCGAATTTCAACATTTCGGGACAGGTTATTGAACACATTTTCTAAATGTAGTACATAGGTCTCTTGATTTTATCTGCTATGAGTGAACACAGGTTTCTCTGGTGACTGTCCTGCTCTCCCTTCCTGATTAGACTGAGAGCAGTGAGTGAAGTCACCATGGTCAGACCAAAGGGAGCAGTCATAATCTCTAACAAGATTCATTAATTAGTGCAGTTAGCTTCAATTGCTTTCACTCTTCAGAACACTTTTAAAGAGAACCTGTCACATAGATTATGCCCTCCTTGCTGAGGACAGCACAAGCTAGTGTCAGACCTGCTGTTTCCAGTGCTGTGTCCCTTATTCTGTAAGATGCTGTAGTTTTAGAGTATTTAATGCTCAAATCTGCAGTTTTCAGCCAGAAGTCATTCCAAGAGTCATTCAGAGAGTCAGTTTTTTTTCAATCCCTGCCCATCTGAGGCTAGCTCCGCCCACCTCAACTGATAAACCTATTACTTTGAATAGGTAGAAACATGTGGGCGGGGCCAACACCTGCTCATGAATAAGAATTGAGCGGTAAATGCTCTAAAACTGCTGCATCTTACAGAATAAGGGGCACAGTGCTGGGAACAGCAGGTCTGACAACTAGCCTGTGCTGCCCTCAGCAAGGTGGGCATAACCTATGTGACAGGTTCCCTTTAACTCTTATTTACTGAAGATGAAATCTTCTGCACTTACATAGTGATTGTGAGGGCTCAGCTAGTTACAGAGGAACTTAATATTCTAATCAGTGCTGTTGCACCACCCACAGCCTGAATAAGCAGAGCAAGTCTGATGCTGCCTGTGACTTCGTGAAACAGCAATATGAGAGAATCCCTTTAAGGGGTTAAAAAATATATCCACGGGTGTATTGAGTATATTCACTCCACAGGTGTTCCACGGATTCTGTTAAGCATCCGACTTTGAAAATAACAAATTGATTTTTTTTCTAATAATATCCATTTTTTGGGTGAAAATTGTTTATTTTCACAAGGAATCCTGGAAAACAGCACTCCAAAATTTTTGTAATTTCTTTCAAGCACGGCAATATCCCATATGTGGTTGTAAACTTCTATTTGGGCGTATAGCAGGGCTTACAAGGAAAGTAGCGCTATTTGACTTTGAAATGCAGATTTTAGTGGGTGCCATGTTGCATTTGCAAAGCCCCCAAAGTACCAGTATAGGTGAAACATCCCCGAAGTCACCCTATTTTTGAGCCCACAGGTGACGTATTAATTTTTTTTAGCATTAGGCCATGAAAATGGGGGAAAAAAAGCTCTCCCATTGTTCTTGAGGAACATTCGCTTTGCAGAATAAGCGATTTGATAACTTTACTGTGCTGGTCGGTACAATTACAACAATATCAATTTTATATAGTTTTTTTATGTTTTATTACTTTTACACAATAAGCTTTTGTAAAATATTTTATTTTGTCATATTCTGACATCCATAACTACTTTATTTTTTCTCTATGTGGAACTGTTTGGCTTATTTTTTGCAAGAAGAGCTGACATTTTCATTAGAAACATTTTGGGGTTCATATTACACTTTGATTGTTTTTTTTTATCTAGGATTTTTGGAGGCGGGATAAACAAAACACAGCAATCCTGGTAGTGTTTTTTTTTTTTACAGCAGTCACTGTGCTGTATAAAATGACATTTTAACTTTACTCAGGAGGTCGATAAGATTACAGTGATACCAAATTGATATATTGCATTTGTGTGTTTTACTGCTTTTACACAGTAAAAGAAAGCACATTTAAAATGGAAAACATGTTGCATCACCATAGTGTGGCAATAGGATTACACTGATTGCCAATTATTTTTTTTTTTCTGTTGCAGCACTTTTTTTTTAAAGAAATTGGATTTTGTACTTACCGTAAAATCTTTCTAGTCTGATTCATTGAGGGACATAGCACTGTGGGGTATAGGTCCTTGCCCTAGGAGGCTGACACTAGGTGTCAACCAAGTGTTGGCTCCACCTATGCAGTCTATATCCCTCCTACCAACGCTAGGCTGCTCAGTTGATTCAAATGCAAAACCACAGATGAACCACAGTCCAATTCCAAGAAGAGACTGTCAAAATGAGATTCACCCAATGAATCAGATGAGAAAATAATATTATGGTACAAAATTCCAAATTTCTCATCAACATCATTGGGGAACACAGCACTTTGGGATGACTTAAAGCAGTCTCCGAGGGTGTTTAGAACTAAGAAGAAAAATTACAGCACTGCGAGTCAGCTAGAGTCAGGCTATGGAGTATCTGCCAACAGGGGGTGAGATGTGCTTACCAAGCCCTGCAATGTCAATCTAGAGTGATAAGTATGGCTGAAACCATCTCACTCTTGAGGCATTTAAGCACCTGAGAGAGAAGGGGAAGAGGAGACACTAGGTAAACCAGCGCAAGCTGACTCTGTGGAAGGATTAGTGCGTCCATGGCAAGAGCCAGAGCGTCTAAGGACCTGGATACATAATTTGGGAACTGATGAAGACACAAACAGATTGACCTCTGGAGTGCCCCTTTTTTGAAAATGAAGCAAAAACACCTCCAGCAGCAGAGACCACTAACAGGGATCCACAATGGACGTAACTAAGAGTTAAGCCCAACAGAGGGTCCTTGAGGCCTCCAGGAATGCAGTACATCTCCTGGTGCCCAGCTGGCGATTCATGTAGTTCACCGCAGTCCGATTGAATTCGTACAGGTAGACCCTGAAAAAGAGGGAACCAATGTGAGTACCAGAAAAATGTTCCAGGACATGTTCTGCAGAAGGGATTCCTGGTGGACCACAGAGTCATCCTGGAGCCTTGAATGTCAATTGAGGAGAGAAATTCTTCGAGACACAATAATCCACCAGATGGTTTCCGTGCTTAATGAAATCCAAAATGGGTCTGATTAAGCCACCTTTTTTGGGAACCACAAAAAGATTGGAGGGAAACTCCTCACAACGCTCGGACTCGGGGACTGGCCTGATTACGCCCTGGAGAAAAAGGGCTTGAACTGCCTAAAAAAAGCTGAAGCTTTGGAAGGAGAGGTGGGCATGGAAGAGTTAAAAAACCGTGCTGGGGGAACTGAAAAAAACCCATCCTCTATACTGATGAGATGACTTCTTGGACCAAGATGTTGTTGAAATGGGCCAGCCAGATCTCTTGGAATTGTAGGAGGTGGCCACCCACCCGAGAAGAACCTTTGGGTGTAGGAAAAGCTTCAGGCCAAGGGAGGCTTGGCGGAAGAGTGCTTAGACGACTTGGTAAAATATTGCCAGGAAGGTGTTCTAACGGGTGGCCTTTTGGACTTCGACAAATGGTAATCCAGGTTTAGAGAATTCGGAAAAGGATTGAAATCGGTAATGACACTTCAAAGACGCTACACAGGGCGATTCTAAGGGAGAAGGGAACTGAAGCCACTTGTGGCCTATCTCATCCAGAAATGTCTCCCAAAATGTCTATTACCAGAGAAGGAGAGGGCAGTAAGATCCTTTTGGGGCCTGCATCAGTATCCCAGGCCAAAGAGAGCACTGAATGGCCACTGAGTTTGCTGAGGCTCTTGCAGCCAAGCGTGCCGAATCAAGAAAGGCATTACAGAGAAGCATCAAAATGTTGGGGTACAAACTCTTAATAGATTTTCTGTTGAGGCACCAGAGAATAGTTCTCGTTAAAGTTATTTGGCCCAGACTGTACAATCTATGCTAACCCAAGAGGAAGCAAAGGCAGGACAGCCCCAGATGCTTCAAAAGCAGATTTGCAAAAAAACATCAGTCCGCTTGTCAGCGTAATCTTTGAGGGCAGCAGTATCCGAGATGGGAATGGTAGCGCTCTTAGGGTGGCTTGAGACCGGGTCATCAATGGAGGGAAAAGGAAAAATGTCATTTAGCCACCTGTTGGAAGGTAAGCATCTGTCAGAATGTTTCCACTCTCTAGAAACAGGCTCCTTAAACTCAGTATGAGAAGTAAATGCCAAATGCTACGATCTGCAGTGCTTGAAGGAAATCCCCATCCTGAGAATGGGATGCATCCTCGTCCTTAATATGGAGGGAGTCCCTGACAGCCTGTATAGGGGCTTAAATGGCATGAGTCCCTGTCCCTGCAAAAGGTGGTCTAATTCCCCAAGCAAGCTTCCCAGGATGTACGTGGAGTCACCCCTTCGGTACCTCGCAACAGAATTCGAGGTACTGGAATCCAAAAGAAACCACAGAGTCAGTAAGTGGGGATGGGTGGCTGGTTTAAAACAAATAGACAGAGACTGTCTGGTTTCCTGACACCCTTATGGAGGCTTACCATTCAGAGTGGCGACCACAATTATGACACCTCTGAGAGGTGAGGAGAAAACTCCATCATCTCTTGAAAGGAAATAAGATAGAAATCAAACTAAATTAAAAAATGCAGCAGACCTGCAGAGCAGCGTTGGCCTCCCACGGACACTAGGCTAAAACTGAGTAGCCTGGCGTCAGTAGGAGGAGTATAGCCTGCCTATGCAGAGCCAACACTTTGTATCAGACTTCTAGGACGAGGGCCTCTGCCCCAAGATGCTGTGTTCCTCACTGATATTGATGAAAAAAAAAGTTTTTGTGTAAAACAGTATTTGAGTCAATGTATTGTTATTTCTCTTTACATTATCTCAAAAAATAATTACAACCCTCACATTTTTGTAAATATTGTATTAGTTATTTTCATGGGACAACACTTAAGATATGAGACTTTAATACAATGTAAAGTAGTCAGTGTACAGCTTGCAGAACAGTGTAAATTTGGTGTGCCCTCAAAATAACTCAACAAACAGCCATCAATGTCTCAACCACTGGCAACAGAAGGGAGTACACCACTAAGTGAAAATGGACAAATTGTGCCCCAAGTATCAATATTCTGTGTGGCCACCATTTTTTTTTTTTTTTTTTTTTTTAAAGCACGGCCTTCACTCTATTGGTAATGGAAATCACTAGCACTTAAAAGGTTGCAGCCACTGGAATCCTCTTCCACTCCTACAGGACCTCATCATGGAGCTGGTGAATGTTAGACCTTGTGCTCCTCCACATTCCATATGAGGATGCACCACAGGTGCTCAACAGGCTTGGCCAGTTCAGCACCTTTACTCTGATTTTTTTTTAGCAGGACAGTGGTCGTCCTGGAGGTGTTGGAATACTGGCCTGCATCCCAGTTTCCAAAGGGAGGGGGCCATACTGTGCTTCAGTATGTCACAGTACATGTTGGCATTCATGGTTCACTGCAGCTCCCCCCAGGTGGCAGCACTCCTGCAGCCTAAAACCATGACACTCCCACCACCATGCTTGATTGTAGGCAAGACACTCTTGTCTTAGTACTCCCCATCTGGTTGCCGCCACTCACATTTAACACTATCTGAACCAAATAAGTTTATCTTGTTCTCTTCAGATCATAGAAAAAGGTTCCATTAATCCATGTCCCTAGTCTGCTTGTATTCAGCAAACTGCAGTATTTCTTGAACATCATCTTTAGAAGAGGCTTACTTCTGGGACGGCAGCGATGCAAACCAATTTGATGCGTTGAGCAGCATATGGTCTGAGCACTGACAGACTTACCCCTCACCCCTTTAACCTCTGCAGCAATGTTTGCTCTACTCATACGTCTATTTTGAAAAGACATTCTCTGGGTATGACATTGAGCACGTGCATTCAACTTCTTTGGTCATCCTTGTTCAGATTTGAACCTGTCTTGTTAAACCACTGTATGGTCTTTGCCACCGTGCTGCAACTCAGTTTCAGTGTGTTGGCAATTTTCCTATAGCCTAGCCCATCTTTATGCAGAGCAACAATTCTTTTTTGCAGATGCTCAGACAGTTCTTTGCCATGAGGTGCCGTGTTGAACTTCCTGCGACCGTGTGTGAGAGCGATAATGACAACATGGAGGAAAATGGCAAATTGGGTGCAATTTGTCCATTTTTATTTAGGGGTGTAATCACTTTTGTTGCCAGAGGTTTAGACATTGATGACTGTGTGTTCAGGTATTCTGAGGACACACCAAGTTTGCACTGAAATACCAACTGTACACTTAATTTACATGGATTTGTGTAAGGGCTTTTTTTAGGATGAACGGAGGTTTTTTGACTATTTGATCACTTTTTGTTACATTTTTTGTGCAGTGGGATGAACAAAAATTGAAGTTCTGCCTTTGTTTGCTTTTGGGATTTTTTTACAGCATTTATTGTACATGTTAAATAATGTGACAGATGTATAGGGGGAGTACACGTTTATAATGGGAAAATGGCAGTGTCCATGTCTTACTTTAAGTGTGTGGTTCTTTTTTTTTTTTTTTTTTATAAAGCTTTCTTCACTTGTTCCCATAGGGGACAAGACTTAGTGTCAGAGCTTGGTGATATCACAGACAGCGCTGCAGAGTGCTGATTTAGACAGAATGAATTGAAGCGTCGCTCTGATCTTCCCTTAGATGCATGGTCGCAATTGACTGCAGCATCTAATGGATAAATCTGCCGTAAACTCTGGTCTTGGATGATAACGCATGAAGCCAGGTTGTCCCATGCACCGATCATGTACCCATACATCTAGATCTATACATAACGTTAGAACATCTTCCTGCATTATTTATTATAACAATCATATAAAAATAATTAAATATTTCATTTAAAAGGTGGGAGAACAATGCATAATTTAACCACTAGAGGGAGTGCATGGTCACATGGAATTATTATGTATCAAAAAACATGATCAAACTTGATACACAATTATGTGCAACAGAAAAATGCTCCTTAATATAAAGTGCAAGTGCCGTTGTAATATAATGCTATGAGTAAACAATACAGGCAGCACAAACAGTGTCCAAGAAAATGTATGGCAGTGATTACAGTTGTTTTTTGTTTGTTTGTTTTTTGTAGGCTTGCACTTTGGCTCGAAGAAATGCTGATGTATTTTTGAAATACCTACATAGGAATAGTGTAAACATGCCAGGGATGGTTTCACATGTCAAAGCTCCGGAACAGCAAGTAAAAAGCAAGTTTCCGTCAAAGGCTTGAGTTGAATTTTAACTGTTGTATATTATGTAGAAAAGCTATGATTACACTGGAAAAATAGAGGTCTTTGTTTTTGAAACCATATTATAACAACTTTAAGTTTTTCATGCATAATTGTGATGTAATAGGGTCGCCGTTAGAGATGGGCGAAATTCTCAAAAATTCGGTTTAGTCACTTAGCCGAATTTCCCGACAAAAATAAATTCGGTCCGGATTACTTCGGGACGAATCACGTTAAAAAACAGCTATTACCAGGCTGCACAGAGCCTGCAGGGTGCTGCAGAACGTTGTGTCATGCTTAAATATACAGAGGGAGCTTGGTTTGGTCTTCATACAATGTTGTGTTTTAGTATGACACGCACATGACTGCCGCCGCTCTTAGAATCGCTTCACTATAAAAGTCCCTGGGCACTTAAGAGGGCAAAACTGACCAAAAAACTGAAGGGGGAATGTAGCCTGATAAGTCATGGCAGCGACAGCTGGAAAAAAACAAGCTGAGGGCTCAGGTGGCAACATCAGTGACAGAGTGTGGAGGTGACGGCGCCAGCCACAGCAGCATGAGGTCAGAGAGTGGCACAATGACATTCTGGAGGTGGCAAAAACAGGAGTAGGCCACAGAGTGGCACAATGACAGAGAGTGGAGGTGACGGCGGCAGGAGCAACAGCATGAGGTCAGAGAGTGGCACAATGACACAGTGTGGATGTCACGGCACCAGCAGCAGCAGCAGCAGGAGGTCATAAAGTGAAATGAAGATGTGTGGCATCAGGCGGATGGCGGCATCAGAATAGTGGCTGAGGCAGGTAGTTTGAACCCAGACTCATTTCTCACAGTTTGGGTGAGGCGTCATGGCTGATGTAGTCTGACGCCTAAGGCATTGGTGTGTGGAAATCCTGGCCGATCCACGCCTGATTCATCTTGACAAAGGTCAGTCGTTCCACATTTCCCGTGGACAAGCGGGTTCTCCTTGGGGTAACGATGGCCACCGCCGCACTGAACACCCGCTCTGATGCCACACTACTGGCCAGGCAGGACAGCTTCTCCACTGCAAACTCGGCAAGTTGCGGCCACACATCCAGTTTGGCTGCCCAGTAGTCCAGCGGATCTTCTAACTGGGGTGGCAGAGTGCTGTCCAAGTAGGCCACCACCTGTTGGTTCAGGGACTGCTCCAGGTCCTGCTGCTGCTGGTGACTGCCCTCCTCACTAGGCGGGTGAAGGAAGCTGCTCATCAGTGACTCCAGACTTAGGTTGCTGCTGAAGGAGCTGGTACTGCTCCTACCCCCTCTCCTTCCCCCAGCAGCCGTGGCAGTAGTACGTGAGCGCTGAAGAACCCCCCGGTCAGACCTGTCAGAGGAGGGACGATGCCGCACATACTGTAGGCAGCGGCCAACTGACTACGGAGGATTTCCCTATAGTATTTGTTTGTCCTCCCTCTCAATCGCTGGGAAAAAGGCTCCCAATTTGGACTGGCAGCGAGGGTCCAATAGGGTGGAGAGCCAGAAGTCATCCCTCTGCCAGATGCTGACTATTCGGCTGTCACTAGCCAGGCAAATCAGCATGCTGCGGGCCATCTGCACAAGTGACTCCAAGGGGCTCCCTGCCTCCATCTACACTGTATCCTGCCACAGTGCTTGCGGGTCATCTGCCTCGTCTTCCTCATCTCCATCCACCTCCTCCAGCTGCTCCTGCTCCTCCTCTCTTGTCACCTGGGTAGAAAATCCACAAATTTCACCAGACAATGCTTCTGCTCCAATGTCCTCCTCCTCCTCCTCTATTTCAGTCCCCACCGGACTCATGTGGCCGCAAGATGTGGTCACCACGTCTCCAGTCCCCTGCCCAGACAGATTTTTCAGCATCTGTTCCAGGACATGAAGCAGTGGAATGACGTTATTCATCCCGTAGTCCTGGCGACTGACAAATAACGTGGCCTCCTGGAATGGCCTCAACAAACGGCAGGTGTCACGCATGAGCTGCCACTGGCTGACATCAAAGTTACACAGGGGAGTACTTCTGTCTGCCTGGATCATCAAAAAAATCGTTAATGGCCTTTCTCTGTTCATACAGTCGGTCCAACATGTGCAGGCTGGAATTCCAACGGGTGGAAACATGGCATATCAGAGTGTGTTGGGGGAGGCCGTTCTGCCGCTTCAACTCGAGGAGGGTGTTCCTGGCTTTGTAGGAATGGATTAAGTGCACATAATCTCCAAAAAATTGGGAATCTCGCAAGAGAACAAAGAGTGACTTTTGATCACTATATTTACTATTTGCCATAGGCAAACTTAAACTCTATCAGTTCTCTATCTATTAAATGCTAAAACGTAACTTTTATTATATCTAACTCTTAACCTCTATACACACTATGTAAAAACCTGATCTCTCTTCTCATCATTTAACCCTTTTTGCTTCTGAAAGAGGGAATAACTCCCTTTCTATCATCAAGTCTGGTGGAACCCCACCTATTAACAGGAGAGCCTTATATCTATAGTACAGTACTAGCTTCAGTAAGGCTCTCCTGTTAATAGGTGGGGTTCCACCAGACTTGATGATAGAAAGGGAGTTATTCCCTCTTTCAGAAGCAAAAAGGGTTAAATGATGAGGATAGAGATCAGGTTTTTAAATAGTGTGTATAGAGGTTAAGAGTTAGATATAATAAAAGTTACGTTTTAGTGTTTAATAGATAGAGAACTGATAGAGTTTAAGTTTGCCTATGGCAAAATAGTAAATATAGTGGATTAAGTGCATGCACAGTTTCCTGGTCATTTTCAGAATCTTCTGAAGACCGGTGGAAGACTTCAGGAACCTTTTCACAACCAGATTGAACACGTGCACCATGCAGGGCGCATGGACCATCCCGCCTCGGTGCAGCACGGACACCATGTTACTCCCACTGTCCGTCACCATGGTTCCGATTTGCAGTTGGTGCGGAGAAAGCCACACATCAATTTCTTGCTGCATGACGCGGAGCAGTTCCTCCCCTGTGTGACTTCGTTCGCCGAGGTAAGCCAGGTGTAGAACTGCGTGACACCGCTGTGCCCTACAAATGTGGTATGATGGAGCAGTACTTGTGGAGGCTGAGATGATGGTGGTGGTGGTGGAGGAGGAGGAGACGGACATTAGTGCAGGAGCCGCAGTTTGACAATGTCGAGGAGAAAGCGGCGTCTCCTGTCCAAGTTGTTGGTGTGCCTGCCCGGAAGCACATTCACCCAGTGGGCCGTAAAGGACATGTACTGGCCCTGACCGTAGTTACAGCTCCAGACGTCCGCGCTGCCGTGCACCTTGGAACAAACCGATAAGCTCAAGGACTGGCCCAACTTCTGTTCTACATATTTATGAAGTGCTGGTACTGCCTTTTTGGAAAAGAAATTACGGCTTGGAACTCTCCATCTCGGCTCGGCACAAGCCATTAGTTCTCTGAACAGTGCAGAGTCCACCATTTGGAAAGGGAGGGACTGCAGTACCAACAACTTGGACAGGAGCACGGTCAGCTTCTGCACCTTAGGATGGTTGGACGCATATTGTTGTCTCTTTGCAATCGCCTCGCTGAACAACTGCTGGCGCCATGAGTAGCGAGGAGCAGGAGCATCTGGACCGGGAGATGATGTCAAAGAGAAACAGCTCCCTTCTGCAGAGGTGGTGGAACCTTGACTAGCTGCAATGGCATGCGTGCCACTGGGCGCTGCTGCTGTTGCTACGGCGGCAGGATGGATCACCACATCTGAGCCACGTTTCTCCCAGGCCACCGGATGGTGACGCTGCCTGTGTTGACGCAGGGCCGTGGTGCCAACGTTAGCTCCCTGGCCACGCTTCACTTTCTGCCTACAGATTCTACATACACCCATATTCGGCTCCTCCGGTGTCTTAGCAAAGAACTTCCACACCGCCGAGTAGCTGATTTTACCGCCAACGCTCCGCACTGAGTGACTACTGCCGCCGCTGCCTCGCTGAGCCCCTGTGCCGCTACTTTCTTGGACCTGCGAAGCGGGTTTTTACCCCGTGGCCGCTTGGCTCCCGACCTCACACTGCTGCTATCCTGCTGACTCACAGCCACACAACCCACTTGCTGGCTGCGCCACTGCCTAACGCGCAAGCTGACGCCCTCTTCTCTTGACGATGATGAAGCCCTTGCCTCACCCGGCTCCCAAGTGCGGTCGGCTACATCATCATCTATTTGTGTTTCATCGTCACTGCTGTCCTCATCACCGGTCTTGGTATGCAGAGGCTAACCCCTCCCAACATGACCTCCCATGCCACTCTCAACATCTAAGATTGGCTGGGATAGGCAAGCCACCGCTAGCTCAACCAATCAGCTCTTTTCTGCATTTTTACTGTATTTTGAACTGTCCCGCCTTAGATTTTGATTGGTTTAAAATTCTCCATAGGCTATAATGGGTCCCTGTCGCTCCTATTCTGATTGGCCGAGATAGCCAAGCCCCCGCTAGCTCAACCAATCAGCTCTTTTCTGCATTTTTACTGTATTTTGAATTGTCCCGCCGTTGATTTTGATTGGTCAATCGTTCTCTATAGGTTTTAATGGTTCACTGTCGCTCCTATTCTGATTGGCCGGTTTTCTGCCGACCAATGAGAATAGCTTTCAGAATTTGAATTACGTATTTCCGGCAATTTTCCAATATCCTAATTCTTGATATTGCGCCGTACTAGATTTTTGGAAAGTGATTTTTTTTTTAAATATTTTTTATTTTTCAGGTTTGAGCTCTTTTCTGATAATGTTTTCCGCCTTTATAAAGGCGATTTTTTTGGGAATCATACTCCTGCCGCACGGAGCGGAGCGCCGAGATTTCTGTCGCGATCTTCTATCTGCTTCCTCGCATGTTACGTTTTTGCTTCACTTCGCCGCCGCCGGAGCATTTAGACCAAAATAAACTAGGTCTACTTGTCGGAGCTGCCGAGCGCTGCATTGCGTACATGCCTCGGAGTTTTCGAGCGCGCCGCGTCCCGCCCGGAATGCCTACATCGCGCCCACACCGCGCCCATTGCTCGCCCCTTCATGCGAGGCGCAGCTGAAAGTGGCGAACGCTGCGCCTAACACCGCATCCCTGCGTCCGACAGGGGGATCGGGCCGGGAGGCGCAGTATACGCCAGAAAACGGGCGAAAAGCCCGATCATACATGTCACCCTTAGTTAACCCTTGGATGTAAATTGCGCAAAAGAATTGAGCAATCAAAAACTACGAGCTTTGTAGCGTGTTACAATGGCGTGTTTTTTACGCTACACAACAGGAGGAAAACTTGTAATTAACCTTCGCTTGTGAATTATACTACAGGAAAAATGTATTTTTTGCCGGTGAAATAAACGTTTTCTTTTAGTCAACACAGCAGCAGAATAACGCTTAATTAGCCCCTGGATGTACATTGTGCAAAAGGATTGAGCCACCAAAAACTACGTGCTTTGTAGCGTGTTACAATGGCGTGTTTTTTACGCTACACAACATGAGGAAAACTTGTAATTAACCTTCGCTTGTGAATTATGCTACAGGAAAAATGTATTTTTTGCCGGTGAAATAAATGTTTTCTTTTAGTCACCACAGCAGCAGAACAACGCTTAATTAACTCCTGGATGTAAATTGCGCAAAAGAATTGAGCAGCCTAAAATGAAGTGGTATTTGTATTGTAAAAACGCTGTTTCTTTAAATGAATACAACAGGAACAGGCTTAGATAAACCTTGGATATTCAATGTGCTGTGAGCAGATAGCATTAAAATGTATATGCAGCTGCACTGGACACACACTGGACTTCAGATCCAATACCCACAAAATCAGAAATAGAACGTTAAGAGAAGCAGTCTCTGAGACAAGCTGAGACACCCCCAAAAATCGCTGTATAAAAATGAGTTCTTTAGTATCAGCTATCATAAGCAGCCGCGGCAGCACCTTCCCTACTCAGTACAGTGAGAGTGGTATGAGCTCCCAGCATCGCGCCCGGACTTATATAGTGCGGCGACGTCACAGAATCCCGCCGGTCTCTGATTGGCTTAATCTCTGCACATGTCATGCAGGCTATGCCCTTCTTCCTCCCAGAGTTCTTTGCCCCATGTAACGCCATGTGCTCGCAGCCATTTTATCAATCAAAAGCACACTTCGTTCACCCGAAGTTTCCCCAAAGTTCGACTTTGTTCCGAACCGAAGTTTTCCTGAAATTCTAAACGAATTCCACTTCATTAGAATCAATTCGCCCATCTCTAGTCGCCGTAGACAATTGCATAATTTTTTTTGTTTCACACTTTTTTGTTACTTGGAATCTTCCTGCAACTTACTTGTTAAGCTTGTTTTTATCCTCAAATGCCTATATATATATATATATATATATATAATATATATATATATATATATATATATATATATATAATATATAATATATATATATATAATATATATATATATATATATATAAGTACACACCTCATTCCAGCAGTTTTCTGTATTTTCTTGACTATAAAAATTGTAGATTCACACTGAAGGCATCAAAACTATAAATTGACACATGTAGAATTATATACTACACAAAAGTGTGAAACACCTGAAAGTATGTCTTATATTCTAGGTTCTTCAAAGTAGCCACCTTTTGCTTGGATTATTGCTTTGCACACTCTGGGCTAAAGAACACAAGGAATGGACATTAGACCAGTGGAAATCTATGCTTTGGTCTGATGAGTCCAAATTTGAAATCTTTGGTTCCAACCACCGTGTCTTTGTTCGACGCAGAAAAGGTGAACGAATGGATTCTACATGCCTGGTTCCCACTGTGAAGCATGGAGGAGGAGGTGTGATGGTGTGGGGGTGCTTTGCTGGTGACACTGTTGGGGATTTATTCATAATTGAAGGAATACTGAACCAGCAGGGTTACCACAGCATCTTGCAGCAGCATACTATTCCATCCGGTTTGCGTTTAGTTGGACCATCATTTATTTATCAACAGGACAATAACCCCAAACACACCTGCAGACTATGTAAGGGCTATTTGACCAATAAGGAGAGTGATGGGGTCCTACGCCAGATGACCTGGCCTCCACAGTCACCATACCTGTTCCCAATCGAGATGGTTTGGGGTGAGCTGGACCGCAGAGTGAAGGCAAAAGGGCCAACAAGTGCTAAGCATCTCTGGGAACTCCTTAAAGACTGTTGGAAGACCATTTCAGGTGACTACCTCTTGAAGCTCAGCAAGAGAATGCCAAGAGTGTGCAAAGCAGTAATCAAAGCAAAAGGTGGCAACAAACAGACGCACACCAACCTGAGCTGAATATAGGGGTGGTTTTTCCTTTGTCTACATGTTGGTAGTAACAGGTCAGGTATTCTGAGCCGAGCGGGAAAATAATTGTTCTGGTGCTTCTGCCTGTGCTAAACTCGGTTTCAGGTTGTGTTTTATATGGAACAATGTAGCATTTTGGTATAAAACAGACCCTATTCCATTAAAAGAAACCAGTGTCTATTTCATGCACCATGAAACAGCTGGCAGGTTCTTTTTAAGCTCTTCTTATGTTCTCACTGCATTATCATACAACTCTCATGGAAAGCTCCCGGCGGCTATAATCTGAAGGAAGCTAAAAATGGTGTCCTTTTGGTTTCCATTGGTGTGGTACTCGCATACTATTTTTTTCTCTCTTTTGCACATCAGATATTTTTTTCTTATATTTTGGTCAGTGGCAGACATACACGCCTCGCAAAAAATTTGGGATATTTGGCTTTTGGTTGAAATCTCAGGATGAACATAAAATTTCTTGATTTATTTATTTTTTTTGTTTTAAATGACATGGTGCCTCTCCCCAATGAGATACATTACCCCTTCTTAGCCACACACGCCTCTCACCTAACCAGCCTGTAGTTCTACTCTCTACTTATGAGGGGCAAACACCCTGAAATAGCTGTATGTAGATGAACTTCACTGGCTTGGTTTTAATTCTTTTCACATTGTAAGACTTAGTCACATGTGAATTGAGGAGTACTACATCAAATAGATCTCATTAGTCAGCTCTTTCCCAAAAGCCTTTGTTCTGTGCAAATGCCCAGTGAAGTATAAAGAGGCAAATAAATCCTCGCGTACCGGCATGTGCCTTTCCCCAGTGAGATACATTAACCCTTTTAAAAGAAATTGAGACAATCTCCTAACTTAATAATGCACAGATGTTCAATGTTTCCGTGCTTTTTGCAAAATTTGCTGATCTCTAACAAGAAGTTTAATGGCAATCGCCCAATACATTTATCAATGCTGATGATGTCAAGGAGAGGGCTATGCATCAGCCAGGTCAGGCACCCTTACTGCAGGGCCGTTTCTAGGGGCGGTTGAGACGGGGGATCGCCCGTGGCGCCAGGGCTCCGCTCACCCGTGGGGGGCGCCGCCCGCCTCGCCCGCCCCGCGGTGGGTCAAAGCCAGCAGCTGCATACACTTAATGCAGCTGCCAATACATAGAGGAGGCAGGACGGATCGTTCCTCTCCTGCCTCCTCCCGCTGATACATACACAGCATCGCAGGTGGTGCACGGCTTTCACCATGCCCACTGCGATGCTGAGTCTCGGCTCCCTTCCGTCCCAGGAGACCCTGGGTGCTTGGTGTAAGCGGTGTGATGACGTCACGCCGCTTACACTGAACACCGGCTCCCGGACCAGGCCGCGCTGCAGGGATCCTAGAAAGGTAAGTACGTTTTTATTATTTTATTATCCTTAGCTACAGGGGTCAACTATCATGGCTACAAGGGCAACTGGCTACAGGGGCAACTATCATGGCTACAGGGGCAACTATCATGGCTACAAGGGCAATTGGCTACAGGGAGCAACTATCATGGCTTAAGGGGCAACTGTCATGGCTACACGGGCAACTGACTACAGGGGCCAACTATCATGGCTACAGGGGCAACTGACTACAAGGGCCAACTATCATGGCTACAAGGGCAACTGGCTACAAGGACAACTGACTACAAGGGCAACTACCATGGCTACAGGGGCAACTGACTAAAAGGGCAACTATCATGGCTACAGGGGCAACTGACTACAGGTGCAACTATCATGGCTACAGGGGCAACTGACTACAATGGCAACTATCATGGCTACAGGGATAGCTGACTACAGGGGCAACTGACTACATGGGCCAACTATCATGGCTACACGGGCAACTGGCTACAGGGGCCAACTATCATGGCTACAAGGGCAACTGACTACAGGGGCAACTATCATGGCTACAAGGGCAACTGACTACAGGGGCAACTATCATGGCTACAAAGGCAACTGACTACAGGGGCAACTGACTACAAGGGCAACTGTCATGGCTACAAGGGCAACTATCATGGCTGCAGGGCAAATATCTGGCTACAGGGGTAACTAGCATGGCTGCTGGGGCTACTGTCATGGCTCCATGGGGGTATTACATGGCTACAGGGGCACCTCTCTGGCTACGGGGGGCAACTATCTGGTGAAGCAGTGTTGCATTGTGGCGCATTATTTTACGGGGGGATGGGGATGAAATTTCTTCACCTTGCCCTGAGTGCAATTTAGCCTAGGAACGGCCCAGCCTTGCTGATTGTGTAACATGCAGACCACACTGATGTAAATTGTTACAAATGGTCTGTTATGACAGTTGGTTGCCTCTCACCTCCCTCAAACGTGCCTGGAGATTTGTGGCATTCATCATCCGGTTTCACAGAGCATTGGTTATAATGAAGCAGTCATATCATTGTGTGATGTAGCGAAAGGACGTCAACTTATTTGCCTTTGTATGACTCTTCGGCACAATTCACACGGCTTATTGACGACGTAATTGCGGGACGGATTTCGCCCCGCAATTACGCCGGCTGCCGTGGGGCGAGGTGGGCGGGAGGGCGAGGGCCCGGCAGCTAGCTTGCCCCATAGACACTCATTATTCACGGGGCGTACACGCCGTAAATAATGTGCATGTCACTTTCTCCCCCCTCGGCGTATTCGCCGAGCGGGGAGAAGAGACGGAATCCATAGTTCTCTATGAGAACTGTGGGTTACCGTATTGACTGGGACGGATTCCAGATTTACTGCAGAGCAAATACGGCGCACAGTACGGCTGGAATCAGTCCCAGAATAAGCCGTGTGAACGGCCCCTTCCAGTCTCTCTCTACCTCTCTGTTGCAAACTGCTGTGACACTCTAAGCTGAGTGGCTACTTCTGTCTGAGAGCATCCTGCTTGAAGCCTTGCAATGGTGAAGTACTGTTGATCAGTTGTAAGGTGCTGTCTCATGATGTCAAAATATGAACAGCATGGTGAGGAGGATTGTTTAAATCCCCATTGAAATTGATCTCCTCACTGTTTTGGTCCATTTAGGGATTAAACACCTGTTGTGAATTTTGATATTAAGCACCTTGTTAGAGATCAGCAAGCTATGCAGAAAGCACTGAAACATTGAACAGTTGGATGTGTGTATTCTAAAGTAAAGAGATGGTCTCATTTAGTTCATTTAAAAACATATTAAAGACATTTTATGTTTATCCTGAAATTTCAACCAAAAGCCAAATATTCCTAACTTTTTGTTATTATTGTATGTAACTGAATTGGTAAACACCACACCCAGGGCCGTTCCTAGGTGCGGGCGAGGTGGGCAAGCGCCCGGGGCGCCAGGGCGCCGCTCACCATAGTGCCTCTTTTGCACAGTGATCAATATGTCTCTCTGTGCGGTCGTTTTAAAACGGCCGTGCTGAGTTAGCAGCTGCACACACTCACTGCAGCTGTTCCTACAGGCTGGAGGCAGGGTGGATCGTTACCTTCCGGCCTTCTTCGTTGTATGTACAGCGCTCAGTGAGCGCATGCTCATACACATCAACGTTGCAGGGGGCGTAACGCACGGCTATCCTCACCCCCCTGCAAAGCTGGGTCTTGGCTCCCGTCCCAGGAGACCTCTGGGAGCTGTGTGCCGGCTGTGCGGAGAGGGAACATGGAGAGGTGAGTAAGTTTTTTTTTATTTTCATTTCCGGTTTACACCAGACTATACCTACAGGGGGCATATTATAAACTACAGGGGGATATCCTAAACTACAGGTTGCATATTATAAACTACAGGGGGGGATATCCTAAACTATGGGGGATATCCTAAACTACAGGGGGATGTGACAAGCTACAGGGGGCATATAATAACCTACAGGGGGCCTATATAACTACATACTACCATACTACCTACCTCGCTATACACTTAACTTATTGAGGACTGCCTACCTAAAATGGGGTTTCCCTATCTGCCTACTTAGTTTGGGGGGTTTACCTACATACTGTATTGTGGGATTTAACTACCCCCTATATGGGAATACAAAACAAGACTAAAACTTAACCTACCCTTAAAATTATAGACTGTTCATGTCTTTGCCAATGGGCAATCTTACAAAATCAGCCAGGGATCAAATAATTATTTCCTTCACTGTATATCTTTTTGTATGTTCTTGATTTTGTTGATGGTGATCCACTGTGTCACAACGTGGCTCAACATGTTCGGGGGAGGAAGAAATTTCTTCACCTCGCCCTGAGTGCAGTTTAGCCTAGGAACGGCCCTAACCACACCTTAGACATTTGGACAAAACACCACGTGAATAGAACTTTAGACTTTAAAATATTAGTTTGTTCTCACTTTTTGTTTGGGTCTCAGACAAATCCTTACCACTACTTCATACAAGTTCATAAATACTCATTGATGTCTAGTTTTACTGTGGTATTCTCTACACTAATGTGGTACACCATTAAAAAGCAACACATGGTAGGTTATGATTCCATAGCACACTTCCCTGTGGAAGGTGATAAAACTAGCATGGTTACTGGGCAATTACATGTGAAAAAAAAGTGTTTACTTCAGCTCAGAAAGGAGCAAAATAGTTTAAAATTTTGTTAAAAGTTAAATTTCTAAACTTGTGCTTTTATTTATCAGGATGATATAATTTTCTTGTTTGACTGCTTCTTTTATATGTCACTATAAATATAAAACTTCACAAAGTCTAAGCAAACAGAGATCAGTGTTTAAACACAAAATAGCAGCTGATCTGCAGTTTTAGTTCTTTACCCATAGTGCCTGAGGGTTATAAAGGATGTATCTTAACATTTTACTTAGCTCCCTATGCCACTTTCTTCCTGTTAAATTGATGTTTTAGTATTATTGAAAACTTGCAGTCCGATTTATAAAACATAAAAATATTATGTTGAAGATGGTAGTTGAAAAAAGCTTGGTTTTCAGGAAATAGATTTTATCTGTTAGTTGCTTCCGATCTGTATATGGAATATGCTGATTCTGCAACAAATTTTAATGTGGATTTTGTCATGGTTTGTACATACAGCAAATTCTGATACTCAAAGCTGACAGCAGGTATTTGAAATTTTTTTTACTGCATTTTTTGTCCTAAGTTCCTAAAATGTTGTACTAATTTGTAAAAAATCGTGACATAAAAGACATATGTAAATACACACTTAATGCCAGATATAGGATGCATCATGTTAATTGCTTTTACTACAAGGGCCCGTCCACACCACAAGCATTTATCATCGGATTTTAAATTCAGGTTTTAAAAACCGCAAACATTTTACTGTAAATCATTCCCATAGAACTCAATTGAAAATCCAAGTTGTAGTCCACATAATTCGAATTTTCTTGAGGTCGAATTTAAAAAAACACAGTTTTTTTCATAAAAACTTAGAACATGTACAATAATCAAAATCAAAAGTAGTCAAAAGCTGTGTTCCAAACATTTCTATGTCACATCTGCGCCCCACACCCCAATAGAGATGAAAACTCAGATTATGCAATTTTAGAATTCAGAATCAGAGGAGTATTTTGACATTTGTCATGTGGATGTACCCTAAAGGAGCTCCTAGTATGCATCCAGACATAGACAACTGTATTCAGCATGGAAAATAAAATGGTTAATCTAGTAGTTTATACAGGACGGTATCTAAACTTTATTTCAAAGACGAGAAGCAAGTAGACATGCTTTTGCATTGTTATACCTGTGTTTTTAATCATGGCACATATTGAACAAAACTAGCATCTATTTAAAGTAATAAAAACAAAAACTGATCAGCACATCCAAAACAATCTTAAAGAAAATGATAATGGTACATGCTGACGTGGACTCAAACACAAAATTATATCCGCAGCACTCAACAGATAAAAGACAGACGCTGAAAAAATTAATAATTTAACTATTTTTAAATGCATTTCTGCTTTTTGAATAAATAAATTTTTGAGGTTCTTTGCACACATTTTTTATTAAAATGTGAGGACTCATCCACCAATGACAAGGTGACTTCAGTTCAGTTGAGGACATACACTTTAGCATGTTCACCTCGCCCGGTGTCGGCACAGCAGCTAGATGCAGTGGGAGTGAGTAAATAAGTGAGTAAATAGTACAGTCTGCAGCTGAATGAGGTTGGTTCATAGAACAAACTTGACAGTCTTGGTGGTCACACAGGTACTCGATTGCGTTTAAGTCTTGGGAACTAGGAGGCCAGACTAGTACATGGGAGTCTTTGTCATGCTTCCAACCAATGTCGGACATTTCTAGCCATGTGACACTTTGCATTGTCTTGCTGGAAGATCCCATGCACTGCAGGGAAGACAATAAGCATGTATGGGGTGTGTCATCTGAAAGGATGGATTCATACCAAAATGGATACAACCATAGTATAGAGATTCCAATCCTCAATAATGTCAGTATTTAAATTTAACCTTTAGTTGACAGCAAGATAAACATTTCTGACAGATGATAAAAGGATAGATCAAACAAATAGTATAAACTACCCAAAACTATGGACATGAAAGTGGTTTGTACAAAATACATATTGAAGTAACTATTCAAAAAAGGTGATCCCATTCAGACACTTGTCCCTTTAGAACAGCAGTCTCCAACCTTTTTTCCACCAGGGACCAGTTTTATGCAACACAATCTTTCCATGGCCCAGTGTGTTGTGGGGGAAGGGGAGGAGGTGTTATTGAGTGCCACAGAGCTGACCATCAGTCTGCAGTTATAGTGATCAGCTCTCTGTCAGCATTATGCACAGGGCCGTTCCTAGGCTAAATTGCACTCAGGGCGAGGTGAAGAAGTTTCTCCCCCCTCCCCTTTAACATGTTGAGCCACGATGCGACACAGTGCATCACCATCAACTAGACCCAGAATATACAAAAAGATACAGCACAATTTAATAGTCATTCAGTTATCAAATAACACTGCTACACAAAACCAGAAGCCCGAGGCTAATTTTACCAGTGTCCTACTAAGACCACATATCACTAGCTCATTGTGACTGAATAATATCGTCACACCATGGCCACATATCGCCACCACAAAGTGACCGAATACTGCGACACCATAGCCACATATCACCACCATATAGTGACTGAATAATACACCACATCATGTACACTTACCACCACCACATATTGACTGAATAATACCACCACATATCACCACCACATACTGACTGAATAATACCACAACACCATGACCACATATCACCATCACATAGTGACTGACTAATACCATAATACCATGACCACATATCACCAACACATAGTGACCGAATACCACTGCATCATGTCCACATATCACCACCACATACTGACTGAATAATACCACCACACCATGACCACATATCACCAACACACCATGACCACATATCACCACCACACCATGACCACATATCACCACCACATAGTGACTGAATAATTCCACAACACCATGATCACATATCACCACTGCAGTGATTGAATAATACCTTCACTCCATGACCACTTATCTCCAGTGCATAGTGACTGAATAATACCTCAACATCATGACCACATATCACCACGACATAGTCACTGAATAATACCACAAGATCATGACCACATATCACCACCGCATAGTGACTGAATAATACCTCCACATCATCACATCATGACCACATATCATCACCACATAGTGACTGAATAATACCACAAGATCATGACCACTTATCACCACCACAAAGTGACTGAATAAGGCCACAAGATCCTGACCACAGATGACCACCACATAGGGACTGAATCCAACCGCATCATGACCACATAACACCACCACATACTGACTGAATAATACCACAAGATCATGACCACTTATCCCCAACACATAGTGACTGAATAATTACACAAGATCATGACCACATATTAACACCACATAGTGACCGAATAATGCAACATGTCATTTCTGAATATAAACCATTATACTACAACCAACATTACCGGCATACAGTGACCATACTGGGGTAGTTACCAGTTGTACACAAGCTCTGCATACATGTAACTGATTACAGTAGTTACATCCAGGGACTTAAAGAAGGCGTCTGTGAAGAGATGTTCTCTTCTTTGATGAGTTGTTCTGTTCTATGATGAGTTGTTTTCTTTCCCTTTTTCTTCTCCATCTGTCTCAGACCACCATGACGTCTTCTCCCAGCCATGACTCTTCACTATTGAATTTGCAAAACAAATATCTTAGACTCCTCAGCACTTCCCAACCAATTCCTACCTCTATACAATCTCCCCAACTATAGTGCCCCAAATGGTAATAATGACCCCTTTGTGCTTTTAACAGTAAAATTGCACCCAAACGGCTATGGGGCTCCCATTTGTGCACCAAGTTTTAGTTTTGTTTTGTATTTCTATATAGGAGGTAGTTAAATACCACAATACAGTATGTAGGTACCCCCCAAACTAGGTAGGCAGATAGGGAAACTCTATTTTAGGTTGGCAGTCCTCAGTTAGGTTAGTGTATAGCACCGCATTAGGTAGGTAGACTTATACTGTAGGTACCTAGGTCGCTCCTTAAGAAGATAGGTAGTTATAGACACCTCTCTCAATAAGTAGAAATATAGAGCCCTAGTATGTAGTTATATAGGCCCCCTGTAGGTTATTATATGCCCCCTCTAGCTTGTTACATGCCCCTATAGCCTAGGATATGCCCCCTGTAGCTTAGAATATTCGATCTGTGGTTTATAATTTCCTCCATATTTTATAATGTCCCCCATTTGTTTATAATATGCCCCCATTTGTTTATAATATGCCCCCTGTAGTTTATAATATCCCCCCTGTAGTTTATAATATCCCCCCTGTAGTTTATAATATCCCCCCTGTAGTTTATAATATCCCCCTGTAGTTTATAATATGCCCCCTGTAGTTTATAATATGCCCCTTATAGGTACAAGCTAGCCTGGTGTAAACCTGAAATGAAAAGCTGGTGTACAGTGTGTAAGTGGGGCGTGATGACGCCCCACCGCTTACACCGGCATACAGCTCCTGGAGGTCTTCTGGAACAGGAGCCGAGAAGCAGCGTCGCAGGGGGTGTGAGAAAAGCCGTGCATCACACCCCCTACAATGCTGATGTGTATATACAGCGCTCAAATGGTGCAAACAGCAGAATGCCTACAGCTGAGTCTATTACCACCTGACAGTCTAGTTGTTCTTAAATAGAATAGAGTGTAACCAAAGTCTGCACATAAGTGCATACATTGTATACTAAAGAAGCAGTATATAGTGTAACAATAGTAAATAATTACACACTGGTTAGGCCTGGTTCACATCTGTGTACAGGTGTAAAAGGAATCGTTATACAACCGACACCAACTTGACCAATAAACTATATTGACTACAATACGTCCGTTTGGTTTCCATCGTAATGTCCGTCACTTTAATGTAAAAAATAACTTTCAACTCTGACGTAAGCCATACCTTAATGAATGTGCTGAGAACAATTACATTTAATGAAACCATAAATAATGGGACATCAATCCAGTCATTAAATAATACAAGGTTACCTACAGTACATGTAATTGTGTATGTAATAAACTTACCACTTCCTGGACTAGGCATACATGTTGCACACTACATATGTTAGGCATGTGATATCCACTCATAGTGGGGTATTGAATTACTGCTACTGTCTGGCAACATACACTTAGCATTGTTAGTTAACAGGTTCTGCTCAAACCAACACATTAGCAAGATCATGCATGTATTGAGTGAATTTTCTACAGCAACCAGAATGCGAATTGCCTTTTTTAATCACAAAGACCTCAGGTGATCAGTTATCAACCACCTTAATTTATAACATACATTGTATACATCAATGTATGACCCTCAATACAAACGTCTGTTACATACACAGACTAAACACACTTGGTGAAAATTATACAAATAAAATTGTTAAGTGGCTCAGTGTAAATGCATAATAACTGAATAATACCGCTACACCACGACCACATATCACCACTATATAGAGACTGAATAATAAAACCAAAACCATGACCACATATCACCAACACATAGTGAATGAATACTACCACACCATTACTCCATATCACCACCACATAGTGACTGAATCATACCTCCACACAATGACCACATATCACCACTATATAGAGACTGAATAATAACACCACACCATTACTGAATATAAATCATTACACTTTTCACACATACCAGTGTGTAATTACTGATATGTGTGAAAAGTGTAATGATTTATCTTCAGTAATGGTGTGGTGGTATTATTCAGTCTCAGGTACATTTAGTGACTCACAGGTGACGTTTCTCCGATGAGTCGTTCACATTCCCTTTTCTTTACCATCCGGTCCACACTACCATGCTGACTTCTCCCAGCCAACACTCCTCCCTGCAGATTTGGACACAAATATCCTAGAATCCTCACTGTTCCAGCAACTCCTTACTTGTAGGTATATAAGTCCCCTCAGTTAAGTAGCTCTATAGCTCCCCTCATCAGATAGTGAGCTCTATAGGTCCCCACAGTTAGGTAGGTGTATAGGTCCCCTCAGTTAAGCAGGCATGTATAGGTCCCCAAAGTAAGGCAGATATATGCAGGTCCCATTAGTTAAGAAGGCATATATTGGCTCCCTCCGTTAGGCAAGCATATATACCCTGTTTCCCTGAAAATAAGACAGTGTCTTACATTAATTTTTGCTCCTAAAGATGAGCTAAGACTTATTTTTAGGAGATGGTTTTTTTTTTTCCATGAACAAGAATTGACATTTATTGTTGAACAAAAAATCAACATGTATTAATAACAAACAGTCAAGTTAGGTAGGTGTATAGGTAGTTCCCCTCAGATAGGAAGCTATACAGGTATCCTCAGTTAGACACAGGTCCCCCCGGTAAGATATATATATATATATATAAAATATATATATATTATAATATATATATATATATATATTATATATATATATATAATAATATATTAGATAGACAGATAGATAGATAGATAGATATAGATATATGTATATTATAGATATATCTATATCTTGATATAGATATATCTATTTGATATATCTGTAAGATATAGATAGCTAGATATAGTATAACTATAGTATAATATCTATAGATATATCTATAGATATATTTATAGATATATCTATAGATATAGATAGATAGATATATGTATATCTATAGATATATCTATAGATATATCTATAGATATAGATAGATATATGTACATCTATAGATATATCTATAGATATATCTATAGATATATCTATAGATATATATTATTACACACATATATGTCCCCACAGTAAGACAGATATATTGGTCCCCTCAGTGAGGCAGGTATATATAGATCTGCACACTTAGGCAGTTACAGTGGGGAAAATAAGTATTTAGTCAGCCACCAATTGTGCAAATTCTCCCACTTAAAAAGATGAGAGGAGCCTGTAATTGACATCATAGGTAGACCTCAACTAGAAATAATTTATTGGCAAATTATGGTGGAAAATAAGTATTTGATCAATAACAAAAGTTCTTCTCAATACTTTGTTATATATCCTTTGTTGGCAATGACAGAAGTCAAACATTTTCTGTAAGTCTTCACAAGGTTGGCACACACTCTAGAGCAGTGATGTTTTGGGGCTGTCACTGGGCAACATGGACTTTCAACTCCTTCCAAAGGTTTTCTAAGGGGTTGAAATCTGGAGACTGGCTAGGTCACTCCAGGACTTTGAAATGCTTCTTACAAAGCCACTCCTTTGTTGCCTTGGCGGTGTGCTTGGGATCATTGTTATGCTGAAAGACCCAGCCACGTTTCATCTTCAATGCCCTTGCTGATGGAAGGAGGTTTGCACTCAAAATTTCACGATACATGGCCCCATTCATTCTTTCATGTACATGGATCAGTCGTCCTGGTCCCTTTGCAGAGAAACAGCCCCGAAGCATGCTATTTCCACCCCAATGCTTCACAGTAGGTATGGTGTTCTTTGGATGTAGCTCAGCATTCTCTCTCCTCCAAACAAGACGAGTTGTGTTTCTGCCAAACAGTTCTACTTCAGTTTCATCTGACCATATGACATTCTCCCAATACTCTTCTGGATCATCCATATGCTCTCTAGCAAACTTGAAATGGGCCCGAACATGTACTGGCTTAAGCAGGGGGACACGTCTGGCACTGTAGGATCTGAGTCACTGGCGACGTAGGTTGTTACCGATGGTAGCCCTGGTACATTGGTCCCAACTCTCTGCAGTTCATTCACTAGGTCCCCCCGTGTGGTTCTTGGATTTTTCTTCACCGTTCTTGTGATCATTTTGACCCCACGGGGTGAGATCTTGTGTGGGGCCCCAGATCGAGGGTGATTATCAGTGGTCTTGTATGTCTTTCATTTTCTAATTATTGCTCCCACAGTTGATTTCTTCACACCAAGCTGGTTGCCTATTGCAGATTCAGTCTTCCCAGCCTGGTGCAGGGCTACAATTTTGTTTCTGGTGTCCTTCGACAGCTCTTTGGTCTTCACCATAGTGGAGTTTAGAGTGTGACTTTTTGAGGTTGTGGACAGGTGTCTTTTATACTGATAACAAGTCCAAACAGGTGCAATTACTATATGTAATGAGTGGAGGACAGAGGAGCCTCTTAAAGAAGAAGTTACAGGTCTGTGAGAGCCAGATATCTTGCTTGTTTGTAGGTGACAAGTACTTATTTTCCACCATAATTTGCAAATTCTTTCCAAATCAATGTTATTTTCCAGATTTGTTTTCTCATTTTGTCTCTCATAGTTAAGGTCTACCTATGATGCCAATTACAGGCTTCTCTCATCTTTAAGTGGGAGGGGGTTGCAAAATTGGGTGGCAAAACTAAAAAATATTTTCCCCCCCACGGGTTATATAGACCCCTTCCCATAAGGGGGGTAAAATTTTTTCCCTTTCAACAGGAAACATTGTGGTAAAAATATATTATAAAATAGTTTTATATATAAAAAAATTATATATAAAATTAAAATATAATAAGCTAAAAAAAACCCCTTCCCCTTCAAATATTTTTAAAAAGTATTAACCATAAAAAAAATCCCGTGGTAATTAAAACTTTCCCCCCCCCAAAAACCCCCTTTAAAATGGAAGGTGTAGGAAAATCCCCAGGGGGGTCGGAAATGGGTTTTAAATACCTAAAACTCCCCTATAAAAAAAACCCTAATACTCTCCCCCTTAAAAACGATGGGGAACCCCCCCGAAAAAAAGGGGGCGACCCGGTAAAATTTCCCTTTTTTTCCCCCTAACCATTTTAAAAATTATAACCCAATGGAACCACAAAGGGCCAAGTTGAAAAAAAAAGAATTTGAAAAAATTCACATGAAAATAAATAGACCCCCAGGCCCAACCCATTAGAAAAACCGAAGTTGGGGTATTCCCCGGGGACGCTGCTTTTCCCCCCAATTCCGGGGGACTTTCAAGGGGGAAAAAAGAGATTTGAACATCAAAAAACAGGTGCTGTGTTTTTGGGAATAAATACATGTCCCTTTTTGCGGTCAAAATACCGGTAGTGTGCCCCCCGTTTTAAAGAGAAACGAACCCTGGGTTCCGGGAAATTTAGAAAGGGTTTAGTGAAATCCAGGGTTTGGGTGAAAACGATACATTTCCCAAAGCTGCATTCTCCAATCTATTTATAGAGTGTACTACCTCCCTTTAAAAATGAAGCCCCCCATCCAATCTCCCCTCAACCTGAAATCTTCCATAACTACCGTTAAAGGGGGGGAAAAAAAACCACTGCTGCCCCCGCCCCGTGCCCCCCTTAAAAATTTTCCATTGCCCCCTGCGGGAAACTTCCAAGAGGGGCCGACCCCTGGAAAAATTTGATTCCCCCCTTGCACAGGCAAGAAAACCCCAAAGTGGGCCGGATCCCGCCTTTTCCCCCTTCCCCGCGTCCTGTTTTAGCAGGGTTTTTAAAGCCAAAAAATTATTCCCGAAGTTTTTTGTTGCCAGCCCGGTGGTTAATAAAAGCTTCCAAGCCCCCGTGGGCCCAAATAGTTTAAAAAAGAAAAAGAAAATTCCAGTTTTGAAATTATAGGTATATGTTATTTTTTTGTATATAAAAGCCCCAAAACAGCCCCCATTTATATCAAAGGGCCCAAGGGGGATAAAATAAAAAAAAAAAAGGTCCCCCCATGGGGCAAAAGGCCCTTAAATCCCCAAAAAAATATGTTTATATTGGTCATAGTGGACAAAATAAGGGAATATAAGAAAGAAACCCAAATTTACTATGGGTTCCCAAAACTGGGAAGCCAGTGTGCTAATTTTTATGAGCCCGTTTATACCAGAGAAATAAAAAACCCAAAATAACGGGCCAAAAAAACCCAAGGCTAACCCCAGGGTTATTGGCAGGACAGAAAAATTGCAAAAAAACCTTAAAAAATTTTAAACCCCAAAACAAAGGGGGCCAAAAGATTAAAAAGGGAAAAGCCAGGGGAAAAAAATGTGAATTTTTAACAAAAAAAACCCCCCCATTTTAAACCCGAAAGCAAAAAAGGCGGAGGGGGAATTTCCCTTTAAAACCCATCGGGGGGGTTAAAACCTTGTTAAACCCTATAAACCCCACCGTTGTTTTCCTTTGGATAAAGTTTTGTCCCCCTACCTCCCCCTTTTAAGGTTGGCGGAAAAATATCAAAATCCCCCTAAATTTGTAAAAATCTGTTTTTTCCCTCCATTTTTCCCGAGTTTTCTAGGCCAATGGGGAAAAATTTTTCTTTTTTTAATTTTCCTCAAAAACATCCTACATGATAAATTTTTCAAAAGTTTGGCAAACTTTTTGGTTTTCCCCCATGTAGTTATACCCCCCGGGAAATTTACCCGGGTTTAAAATTCCCCCTGTTTAAAGGGTGCAAATTAAAAACCCCTTTGTGGTTTAAAACTTTTTCAAACATTTAAATTAGTTACCCTAAAATTCCTGCGTTTAACCCAAACCAAATGGGGGGGGGGGGGAAATTTTTAAAATTTTACCCCCTTTTTAAAGCCCCCTTTGGGTTTTGCCCTGCTAAACCACTTTTTATTGAGGGGGTCCCAAAAAAAGGGTTTTAAACCCAGTTAAATCACCAAATCCCGCCCCCCCCTATAAAGCAAACTGGGGGTAAATGGGGGCCCAAAGAAAGGCCCTTTTAAAAGGACCCTTTTCCCCTTGTGAAAAAGGGTTCCAGAAAATTAAGGAATGGATGCCCCCTTTCTGGTTTAAGGCCCAATTGCCCATTGGCCCCCCGTAATACGTAGGTCACTTCTTGTAATACCCCATCGGGTTTTCCCACTAAAGGCCCCTTTTCCCCCCCAATGGTTTTCCCTTGCCCTCCCTTATTGCCCTCTGATAGGCTTCCCTTAAACGGATTTTTTTTTGGATATCCCCCTCTACTAAACCCTTTCCCTCTCGGGGTCCGAAAGCTTGTTTCTAAAAAGGGTTTCCCCACTTTAGGAACCCCAATTTCCCCTAAGGCGGCAAAATATCCCCCCCGGGGATCCCTTTTCCAGTACGGGTTCGGGTGAAAAACTAAATTTCCGAAATGGAAAAGTGCACCTTCCATTTTTTGTTGGGGAAATTCCTTTGCCCGTTTTATCTTTTAAAGGGGGAATTGGGCCAAAATTTCCCAAAAAAAGCCCATCACCCTTCCATGAAAAGGGTTGCCCACCCAATAAAACCCGGGGCCCCAAAATTAAATGAAATTTTAAAGGGGAGAGTTTTAAAGGTGTCTTTAAAAGGGGTTTAGTTTTGGGTAATTTTCCCTCCCTATTTGCCCCCTTGGGTTTCCCTTACACCTTCCCATTTTTGGTTTTGGGGGTTTCCCCATTTTTTAAAAAAACTAACGGGTGTAGGGTATTAATTTTTTAAAAAAATATTATTTTAAATCTATTTAAATTTTTTAAAAAAATTTTATTTTAAAAATAAATATTAAAAAAATTATAGAAAAAGGGGGAAAAACAGCAGGGAAGGGGGTGGTAAAAAATGGGAGTTTAAACCCGGCCCGTGTCCTGGGAAAAGGCCCATTTTCCCCAAAAGGGTCCAAACCATCCCCCCAAAGGAAAAGGGAGATTGGGGGAATAAAAAGGCCAAACTAATCAAGGTGCCCGAAAAGTTTTAAAACTGTTCCGAATATTTTAACAGCGTAAAATTATGTTGTTTTTGGCCCTTAAAGCCATTTCCCGGGGTTCGGCCCCTTTTCCAATTTGGGGAGTAAAGCATAGGGGCCGGGGGTTGCCATCCCCATGACCCCAAATCTTGGGGTTTTTAAATGGGGTTAAAAAGTCACCCCGGGTTTAAGGGGCCCCCTTTGGTGGTTAAACCCCTGGTCCCCTTCCAAACCCTTGGGTGGAGCCCCCCCGGGTTAAAAAACCCCAAAAGGGTAAAACCTTGAAGCCTGCTTTAAGTTGCCCCTTTTTAAAGTTCGAGCCCAGACGGGGGGCTTTTGGGGGTTTTTTGATTTTGTTTGTTTTTAGTTTTCCCCTTTTTCCCCCGTTTTTTAATTTTTTGGTTTTGTTTGCTAAATAAAATACGGAACCCCCTTTATTTTTCATGGAATACTTTTCCTGTTTTCCCCTGAACACGTGAAGTCACGTTCCCGGCCGTTTAAAGTCCCCCCATGGGGGAGGACCCCTTTTGGGGGCAAAAATTTAGAAAAGTATTTCCTTCTGGGGCCCAGGGAAAAAATTGCCCGGGGGGCAACCCAGCCCCGTTACGGCCCAGCAGGGGCGGCTAAAAGGAAATGATTTTGGTGAAGCGCAAATTTTAAAACCCAACGCAAAAACCCCCATGATGGGGGCCCCACCCAGCAGAAAGCGCACGAAGAGCCCACCCCGGGCGCCAGCTGAGCCGAAATCGCCTGCTAATTGAGCCCCCCCAGGCCACGGTGAAAGGGGAAAAAACAGCGGGAAAAACCCCCCGTTGCGCACCCCGTCCCAGCCCCTGGTTCCCAAGGGCCCAGAAAGTACCAACAAGTGCCGGTTTCCCCGGCCCCCCCCGTTGGTGAATTTTCCCTGGCAAGTTTGTCCGCGGATGACACATCGGGGCCCTCCCTGGGGCCCTTTTTGGCGGAAACCCAAAAAGAGGGGCCGCTGCCGTGGCCCAGTGGGGGGTTGTCCTGGTTTCCCCTTTTCCCCTAAGGGGCAAAAACCGCGGGAAGGGGTTATTGAATGGTGCCCAAAAAACCCCCAAGGGAAACTCCCAACAAACGCGGGGGGAGATCGGCCCCCCACTGGGGGGTACCCTGGGCCCCGTACGGGCCCGGGCCCCCCAACCCCAGGGCGTTTTAAATCCGGGCCAAACCCCCGCCAAGTCAAAATGTCCCCCCTGTTTCCACATTACCAACAAAGTGGTTTACCCCGGGCCCCACACCCGCCCCGGTGGTGGCGAGTGGTCTGGGGAAACCTTTTTGGGGGGGCCCCCCTTCCCCTTCAAGCTCCAGAGGTGCGGGGGGGAACCCCGACCCCCAAAAAGCGGGGCCCAAAATTGGTCGGGGTTTTTGGGGAACGGTCACAGCGCTACAGAGGAGTTTCCTGAGGCCCCTCCCATCCCCCGGGGGCCCCCCCAAAGGACCTAAAAACCCGGGGGGTTTTTATAAATCCCCCCCTGTCCCCAAACGGGGGGTTCCCCGGGGTTCGGGGGGGGGAGGCCCCCTCCCCCCAAAAAAAAACGGGGCCCTGTTTAACCCGGGGGCCCCCCTTTGTTCTGCGGGCCGGGATCCCCAAGGGAACTGGGAATGTGGCGGGTTTAACTTTTCCCCCGGGGGGGGGCCCCCCCAAATGGAATGTGGGGGGGACAAAATAAGGGGGGGTTTCGGCCCGGCCGCCCATATTTCCACTCGGGTCGCTCCCCTGGGAAAAAACGAACCCGAGAGGGGGCCCCTGTTCCCAAATTTTAATGGAAACCATTTGGTTTGGCGGGGCCCCTCCTGAATCGGGAGCTTATTTCCCCTTGTGAAAGCCCCCAAAGGTGGGGCCCCGAGCCCCAAAACTCCACCCGGGGGAAAAAGGGGGTTATTTTTGGGTACCCCATGGGCCACCAGGGACAACTCCCCATCCTCCCTGGGGAATAAAGGATTCCCTTTGTGGGGTTTCCCCCCAACATGGGGTTTGGCCCGGGAGGTGCCCTCTTTTCCCCCCTCACACCCGGTTATTGGCTGGGGGGCCTTTCGCATTTTTGGGGGCCCTGGGGGGAAATAAAACTCATAAAATGTAAAATTTGTTGTCCCTTTCCGGGTTAAATGCCGGTTTTGCCAAAACAATGGAAATTTGAACCGGGTCCCTTTTCCCCTTGGGGGGCCCTTTGGCGGGGGGCCCCCAAAGGGGAAAACCCTCCTCTGAGTTAGAACTTCCCCCTTGCCCAGCCCCTCGAGGGGAATTTTGGCAAAGCCGAAAAAAGTGGGACCCTAACCGGGGGAAAACCGTTGGGAAAGCGTAAAGGGCCCTTAAAGGGGGAAAACCCCCAGGAAAACCAGGGGAGGATTTTGGTTCTACCCGCCCCCTTCCCCCCGCCCGGGCCCCCAAAAAATATTATCCCGGGTGAGGAAAAGACACCAACAAGGTGGGGGAAACCCTTTTGGGTGGGTCCCCCGAACCCCAATTCCCTTATGATTTTAAAACCGGGAAAAATTTCCCCTGTTTTGGGGGGGAAAATTTGGGGGGGCGGGGGGAAAAACCTAGGGGGCGGGGTGGAGCGAAACCATCTACTGGCCCCCGACTTTTCCCCAAAAAGGCCAATTTGGGTGAATTCTGTCAGCCCTGCCCGGGGTGCCCGGGTCCCCCGCCCCCTTTAGACCCCATTTCCGGAAGCCCAAAATTGGTTTCCTCTCCCCATTCAAAAAGGTCCCCTTTTTGGCGGAATGGCAGTTTTTTAAATGGATTGGTCCCCCAAAAAATTCCGGCCTAAAAAGGGCCCCCCACCCAATTTTTTAAGGGTTGTACTGGAAAAATTTGGCCCCCCCGGCTAAAAATTTTATACCCCTTTCAGAAATACCCCTTAAAGGGTTGGGGCCTGGGAGCTTTTAAAAACCTTATTCACCGTTCCAAAAGGGCACCCCAAGGGGGAACCCCTTGGGACCCCCCAAGGGGTTCCCCTTTTAATGCCCAAAGGTTTAAACCCAAAGGGCCCCTATGCCCGTGTTTAAAAATTGCCCCCACTTGGGGGACCCCGTTTCCCCACCCCCCAGCCCGGGTTGGGTTTGGTGGGATGCGTTTAATTAAAACCTTTTAAAGGGGAAAGTTTAAAAAAAGGTGGTGGACGGGGGTGGAAGGGCTTAAGGGGGAAACCTTTGGGCCCTATTTATGTTCACCACCCAAGGGGGGAAAAAGTCCCCCCCAAATGCATCCCCGGGGTTTCCCCAATAGAGTTCTATTTTATGGAAACCAAGGGCCTTATTTTTGGAAAAATGGGCCAAAGAGAAACCTGGGGGGCAAGAGGAAACCCCCTTAAAAGAAGGTTGTAAAAGGGGCCAATATAACCCACATGCCAGGACGGGAAATTCCGGCGGGGCCCTTTTTCTTCCCATTGTAAAGGGGGAGAAAATTTCCCTTAAAGGCCCCGGAAAAGGCCAGGGGAGGGTTTTACAACAGGCCCCGCAAAGGGGTGGGGTAAAATTTCCGCCCGGGGAAAACCGGGTGCTTCGTATTGAAACCAACGGTAGGGCAATTTTCCTAGCAAAATTTGGCAAACCCCCCTATGAGATCTGTAAAAGGGTGTGCGTGGGTAAATTAAAAGGGTTTTTCCCAAACCCAGGAAAAAAAAACCCTCCCAAAATTTTAAACCAAAATTAAACCCTCACCCAAACCCGGGAAGGACCGGAGAAAGCCTTTTTTTCCCTTTGGAAAGGGAAAGGTTAGGGGAGCCCCCAAACAGGATTTACCCCCCTTTCCGAATCGCGGGGGCCCTTGGGTAGGAGGCCCCAGGGGCAGGAGGCCCGGGGTTTCCCTACAGAGGAACCAAAGGGGTTTTTTCTTGAATCCCGGGCCCGGACAGTTTCTTTCCAAACATGACTTTGGGTCACTAAACCCCGGCCCAAAGGGGGGAGCGGCTGGGGCAAACGGGGGTCCCAGAAGCCCAGGGGGAAAGCCATTTCAGAAAATTGGGAAAAATGTTTAGCCCTGGGGGGGAAAAATCAGAAAAATTTCCCAAAAGGGGGGGGCCCAAACCCCCAAACCCAAAAATTATCCCAAAAACCGGGATGGTACCCTTGCGGTTTTGTAATGACTTTCTGAAAGTTAAAGGGAAAGCCCTCCAAAAATTCGATCCCCTACCCCATGCAAGGGTCGCGAGGCTGTTTTCCAGAGGTTTGGGAACCAGCCAGCGGGAAACTCCCCAACCTTAGACCTCCCCAAAAGGGGTTATTGGCTTTTTCCCTCACAGATAAACCCCAAAAGAGGAAACCGGGCATTTTCCCCCCCGAGGGCCACTTAGTACGTCTCCTTTTCCCCTTGGGTTTGCAGGGGGCCCCCTGGGGCCCCTTTCAGAGGTTAATGGCCTAAATCCTGAAACCCGCATAAAAAACTATGCCCCGCATACCTGGTGATGGGGGTTTATTAAAAACCCCGATTGGGTTCGATCTGGCAAAGGGGGGAAACCCGGGCCTAGCGCAAAAGGGGTCCCGGTCTAACTGGCCCAACCCCAAAAGAAGTCCCAAATTTAGGGCTAGGGGGGCACGCAAACCTCGGGTAAAAAATTTTGGGCCCGGGGGCCCAAAAACCCCCAGGAAAGACAAGCTGGGGAAATTAAAAAATTTGGCCTCAAACCTGTGCCCAAAAAACGGGTTTTAGCCTTTCCTTGGCATTGCAGGTTACCTACAGGGGGTTTGTGCCACCCCTTTGCCACAATACTCCCCCTCTCACAGATCTCCCCGGGGGAAAAGCAAAAAAAAACCCCCCTATAAAGGGGGAACCCCCGGGAAGGCTGACCCCGCTTTTCTGAAACAAAGGGGGTTTACTCTGTGAGCCTGTCCCGGGGTTCCCCCTGTTTCAGAAGGGAATTAAGTCCCAAGGTTTGCCCGGGGGGTTTTGGGTTTGAAATCCTGCCCCCAAAAGGGGGTTTTAAATTGGGAAGAGCCCCCGGTGGGGGGCCCCCCCTCCACCCGGAAAAGTTGCCCGTCGGCACAAAAGCAACTACTCGATTGTTAGAAAAGGCCCTTTTCGGGCCCCTTTTAAAAATGGGCCCCAATCGAGGGGCTGGGGGTTTCAAAACTGGTGGGGAGGCCCTTTAGGGGGGCCTCATGATAAAAAATCCCCCCTTAAAAAAGGTTTTTGGCCCCCAAACAAAAAAAAATTTTGGGGAAAAGAAATTGCGAGGGGGGCCCCCGGTTGGGTTCCCTTTTTTGACCCTTTCCCCCCCGTTTTTCTTGGGATTTCCCCCCCTTTTTTGGGTATCGGGAGGCCCCCCAAGGTTTTTGCTCCGCCCCAACGGGTCTGGGCGGGCGGGGAAAAGGGATATTGAAAAATGGGTTTTAAAAAAAACAGCAGGGGAAAGGGGTTTGGTAAAAATTTTGGGAGGTTGTTTACAAATTTCCCCGGCCCGTGTCCCCCGGCCCAGCCTTTCAATTTTTTCCCAAACCACATCCCCCCCAAAGGAAAGGGAAAATTTTGGGGGAAGAAAGGCCCCCCCTTACAATTGGGGGGGGGGAAAGGGGTTTTGGGGACTTGTCGACCTATTTTTTAAAACAATGCCGAAAAAAATTGGTTTATTTAGGGGGTTTCGGGGGGCCAAAAATTTGGTTGGCCTTTCTTTGGGGATTGAGCATGGGCCCCAGGGGGGTGTTCACTTCCCTGACTCCATCGGGGTTTCCCGGATATAAAAAGCCCGCGGGTTTAAGTGACTTGGTGGTTAAAACCCCCTGGCTACCTTCAACCCGGGGTTTGGACCCTTGCTGGAAAACCCCCCGGGGGTGAATTTGCGACTGCAGTAAGTGCCCCTTGTTAGTTAGACCCAGCGGGGGGGCTTTTTGTTTTTGTTTTTTGTGGTGAAATGCCTTGACGTTTTCCCTTTTTCTTTTTTGGCTGCTAAAAAAAATAAAAGAAGCCCCTGTATTTTCACCTGGAATGGGTTTTCTGTCTTCCCTGAACACGTGAATTTCCACGATCCCAGAGCCCGAAAAGCCCCACAATTTATATATATTATTTTATTATATATATATAATTTAATATAAATATTTTAAATATCCCTTTCATTTTTTGCCCCCCTAACAATCCCCCTTTTTTTAAAAGGTTTTACCTGCCTTACTGAGGGGATTAATAAATAAAATCTTTATTTTAAAAGGATATATAAAATCTTTTAAAAAATTAATTTTATAAAAATTTTATTAAAAATATATATATATATATATATTTTTATATATAATCCCCCATAAGGCAGGTAACCTTTAATAATAAAAGAATGCCTCCTTCCCAGCCAAGCGCTTCCCTCTTCTGCCAGACACTGGCGGAGTGACGTCATCATGCCACCAGCGTGGGGACGCTCCTCCGGCAGCTCTTTGGCCACACAGTCTATGCAGAGAGATTAGGCTATGCGGCTGAGGAGAGGCAGCGGTGCGATGAGGCAACCTCATCACGCTGCTGCCCTGCTCAGTGCTATGGGTCCGCTGTGGGCTCTGATGTGTCGGACCCGGGGCCAGCAACGGATCCTCCGGTGGGCCAGTCCGACACTGCTCCAGAACTTAAAAAATTTACAACAGAAGGAAATTTACATGACCCCTGGAGACATTTTTGGCACTTCCTTTAGATCTATCTAGTGTTCTGTATTGGTTAGCAGACCTCAACCCAATCAAACACTTGTGGGTAGAGTTGAAGAAAAAGCTGTATGCGTATCCAAGTCCATTATGCACCAACATTGGGAACATGTAGAAGAGACTGGGAATCAGATTTTGGTCAAGACATGTTTGAATCTGATCCAGAGCCCATAAGGATTCAGGCAGTATTGAAAGCCAAACGTGGATTTACTAAATAGTAACAAAATAATAAAAATTTACATATTGATTTTTAGGAGCAAAACAGTAACAATGCAGTTACATGGCAAGAATCTGCAGAACTTAGTGAATTCAAAGTACTTGCAAGTCAAACTTGTGTATAAGATAGGTACGACAATTATCTATTAAATGATGGTAGTCTCACATTCAAAGCTGTAGTGGATGGTAAGTTATGGAGCCTGAAAGCCAAAAGTTTAAAACATTGTTACCATTTTGCTTTTCAGTGTATGTTCTACCTAAATAGCTTGATTATTGTATCATAAGGTGATAAAAAGCTTGATGTTACCATTTTACTACAGTAACGTTATCACTTAAACATGCGCCATGTATGAGGGAGTAAGGAGTCTGAGTCAGGGGTATTGAGGGATCTTTGACTTACCGATTCCACAGCCATGGTATAACTGAAATACATGTTGTTGTCATTAAATCAGTTAAGGATGAGTATGAAAAAATCAGCATCCGTTAAGACACAGCAGTATGGGAACCATAAAAAAAGCAAATTTTCAAATAAGAAAAACATTATTTAAGGAGTAATCCTAGACTATGTCTTTTATTTGCTATAGGGCTCACAACTTAATTGTACTGAACTTTGAAATTGATACTTGAAATGCTCCCCTGTAGTTGGTGTAACCTGAGCAGAGAAGGATCTGGCTGCAAAGAGTGAAGTCATTTTATCCTGCTAGTCTCAGCTGCAGGAGTGAATACAGGGGAGGTAAAATTGTTAGCTCTGCTTCAATTAATATTAGGCTGTGTCGGATTCATTATTTTGAAGCTACCGAAAATCTGACTGTATCCAGCGCTGTGTAGACTTCAATAGAAAATCTGTGCTATAGTCTACATAGCATGGCCTTTCTACTGAAGCCGCCGGATACCCATCGGATTCTTCTGCAGCCCATGTACTGGGCCGTAGGGAATCCAAAATCCGACCGTGTCTTTTTGTGCAAAAAACACGCAAAAAACAGCGATTTAGCTAAATTAAAATACCGTTGGGTTTCCAACAGTATTTTAACTTTGCTGTGGAGGCATAGCCTTAATTGAAACAGAGGACAGCAATACAAAACCTGTGGGGTTGTAAACTGTGTAACTGTATGCTAGGATCATTTAAATAGTTACTTATGAGTAAACCGAGCTGCTGACCGGAATGTAATCATGACAGTAAGTAGAGATCTGGATGGCGGTAGGGAGTTACATACTAACAGTAATGTTGGCACATACACACTTGCAGTGATATCTCTGTTTACATACTGACTTAGTGTCACTGCTAGCTGCTAGAGTCCAAGTGCCTTCAATATTATAATCAAAAACCAATGGCTGTGGTGGATGTGACGCCACCCACCTTTCTTGGATGCTAGATAGGCTATCCAGTGTACAGGAAAACTTGGTGATGCCACATTCCCCACAGCAATCCGATTTTCAGTAATGGGATAATTGCGTACCTGCTGTGGGAGATTTACAGCACATGCATAGTAAATATAAACCAAATGATATATATTTGTACATGAAAGAATGGAAAAAATGTTTTGTTTTTTTTTGCCATGTTACAAACTGATTAGTTCACTGTATTATTCACAGCCTGCTGCAGGCAACCATGAAGTGAACTGTAAAAGAGATGCAGGGGACATGAGGTGTACGTCTAAATTGTCTGAGAATGATTATGTTAGGGTGTATAGGGCAGGACTGAACAGTGCTAGAAAAATTAGGGGGTGGGTGCAGGGAAGTCCTAGAGTGGAACTGCAATGCATTCTGGGATCCATAGGAAAGAGCTGCTGGAGAACTATTGACACTCCCACAATCAGCAAGTTTCACTGCATAAAGTAGATCTTAAAATAGATGAGTAGGGAGGCAAAAGAAACACATGAAGGTAGTGAAATATCTTTACTTTTTAATGTAAACACTTTATAGTCTTCTATGAAATATTTAAACAGATAACTCCTTTAACTTTCACAAAGTGAAAAGAACAAAGTTAACAGAGTATTTCCGTCAAACGGCAGTGGGGCAAGTTCTACTGTTGATCCTGTGGAGAAGGAAACTTACTGGAGACATCAGTGGTTACCATTTAAAGGGAACCTGTCACATAGATTATGCCCCCGTTGCTGAGGATAGTACAAGTTAGTGACAGACATGCTGTTTCCAGTGCTGTGTCCCTTATTCTGTAAGATGCTGGAGTTTAAGAACATTTAATGCTCAAATCTTATTCATGAGCATGTATTATCCCCGCCCACCAACGGCTATCCCCGCCCCCGTAGCAGTTAATCACATGTTTCTACCTATTCAAAGTAATAGGGTAATCAGCTGTGTGGTGGCCGGGGCTAGCCTCAGGTGGGCGGGTTATAAAAAAAAACAAACTCTTTTTATGACTCTTTTCTGGCTGAAAACTGCAGATTTGAGCACTAAATACTCTAAAACTACAGCATCTTACAGAATAAGGGACACAGACATGGAAACAGCATGTGTGTCACTAGCTTGTACTGTCCTCAGCAAGAGGTGCATATTCTATGTGACAGGTTCTCTTTAACTGCCTAAAAGATAATTCAGTCATTAATTAGTCAGTATTCTGGTTCTATTACGTTTTTTCAGACCAAAGTGGCGTAATGACTTTTGGGCTGGATCTTTTTTTTTTCAGGGGAGTGGTAGTAGGAGTAGTAAGGAGGTCCAAAGATTTTAAGGCGTCTTTTGCCATGGAGGGAGTTTTACATATAATTGTGGTATTTTCTTTAGTAATGACCAATTTAACTGGGAAGCCCCAATGATATCCAATATCATTATCTCAGAGAATCTTTGAATATGAGGAAAATTATTTTCTTTTTAGCATTGTACCTGCCGATAAATCCAGAAAGATAGTGACATTAGCAAATGTGTCAGGTAGAGAATGGTTACCTCTCAGAGCTCTAAGGAAATTATCCTTGGTTCTAAAAAAATGTATGCTTGCAATAACATCTCTTGAGATAGATGGGGCCAAATGTTTCTGTAGGCGGTGTATGCGGTATATTTTCAGGTCTATTTGTGAGGCGTCCGGTTAGATAATTGCCAGCAGATCAGTTAAGAAGGGTAGTAGCGCAAATGAGGATACAGATTCTGGGACGCCTCTAATGCAGGTATTGTTTCTTCTGCATCAGTCCTCTAGATCCAGAAGTTTATATTATATTGTTTGACCTCTCCTTCAAACTCTGCGTTCGCATCTATTAGCCAGTTGTGGGGTTTGGTAAGATCCTCTACCTTCTTGTCTATATGATCAGTCCAGTCCTGGAAAATTAGGCACTAGATATCTGTTTTGAATTCTGTCACCACTTGCTTAAAGTCACTTTGTAGGCTTTGTTGCTTCTTTTTTGTGGTTCTTTTTTTTTGTGTAAAATAATCCGATGTCTCTCTAAATTTAAGTAAGTTTATAATTTTATGACTTATGTTAGTGATCTATCTAAGGTAGAGGATTTAAATGAGTATAGAATACAGTTCAAATCAATGCTTATAGAGAAACAAGGATTATGTAAATTCTTTTCTCTTGAATGTAGTTAAATGATGTAGGATTTAGGTTAAAGAATAGTCAGAAAACCCATAGATCTTATAAGGATGAAAGTGTCCACAACCAGGTAGTCCTTCAGTTGTAGATGTAGGGTAGGTGTAGACCAGTTTATAATATGGATTGATTAGTGGTAGGGAGTCAACTAGATATTAATACCAATTTGGCAGTA
>JAODAL010018655.1:0-74175 GCA_025379985.1 Phyllomedusa bahiana | reverse complement strand
TAAACAGTTTTTTCCCGTAATCCATGTCCTTAGTCTGCTTGTCTTCAGCAAATTGTTTACAGGCTTTCTTGGGCATTGTCTTTAGAAGTAGCTTCCTTCTGGGATGACAGTGACACAGACCAATTTTATGCAGTGATCAGTGTATGGTCTGAGCACTGACAAGCTTAACCCCTCCCCCCTCCCCTGTTACTTCTGCAGCAATGCTGGCAGTACTCATATGTCTATTTTGAAAAAACAATCTCTGGATATGATGCTGAGCATGTGCAATCAACTTCTTTGGTCAACCATGGCAATTTACACAATTTTACCATTTTCACTTAGGGGTGTACTCACTTTTGTTGTCAGCGGTTTACATATTAATGACTGTGTGTTATTTTGAGGGCACACCAAATTTATACTGTTATACAAACTGTACACTGACTACTTTTTCATATTTTCAGTGTTGTCCCATGAAAATATATAATACAATATTACAAAAATGTGATGGGGGTACTCACTTTTTATGATGTACTTTTGTGGGATACTGTGTGTGTGCTAATACCTAGTGTGGACTCCAGTTTAGCTCCTTCCATCCTTCACCTGTCTTCCGCATTGGAATATCTTTGTTAGCTGCCACTACTTCAAAAAGGAACATTTCCATTGTTCTTTGGCCTGACTGAATTATGGGAGTTGTAATACACAATTGACATATTTGCAGGACTGGATAATGTGGATTTTGATTAAACATAAAACATAACACAAACATGTCATGGAGATTATTTATGGCCAGCGCTAAACATCAAAATATTAAAACTAATACATGGTGTTAACATGGTTGGAATTCTTATGATCATGGCATCAAGTCATATGTGACCCTTTTCCTCATAAAGAAACATTGAGTTGGTTTGCAATATCACAGTAGTTCCATGATTTTACCTTAAGCAAAGGGCAACAGTTGGACTCTACATGAAGCTATATGCTTATACATTCTAAAGCACACACTGATGAATCCTAAGGGTGCTTTCACATAGTGCATTTTTGATGCGTTTTTTTATGTGATTTTTGATGCGTTTTTTTGTGCAGCAATGTACAGCATTATTGCCATGCCTTCCTGCACAAAAAAAGTGGCAAAAATTGCAGCAAAAAAAAAGCGTCAAAAATGCACCGTGTGAAAGCACCCTATTTTCTAGGCTTAATTTAAAAATGTAAGCATATATTGGGCAGGATGGTTGTTCATTGGTTAGTGTTGTTTTGCAGCATTGGGGTTCAATTCCCACCAAGGACAACATCTGCAAGGTTTGTATTTTTTCCCCTGGTTTTCATGGGTTTCCTTCAGCTACTCCAGTTTCCTCCACACTCAAAACACTATAGATAGGTTAACCTGTAATTTAAACTGTGAGCCCCAGTAAGGACAGGGACCAATATGAGTAATGGTAATCTCTGTACAGGTCAGTGGAATATAATGGTACTATATAAAGGAATAAAATAAATCAATATACTCTTCAAGTGAAAATGACAGCATTTAAAATGAGAGAGCTTTCATTTCTCTAAGGCATATTATAAAAAAAAAACAGTCCTGATTTATTGCTATGGACAGTTGGGTCACGTTTCCTTTGCACTAATGTTTTTTAATCTACCTCTTTAATTTATATGTTGTATTAAAGGACAAATTCCTGATTTGCAGTGAGAGAATGATACCCAAGTCCTTAAGTCATATTACAACATATAGTAAAATAAGGAAAGTGATGAACATTTTCCTGAAAAGTTCTGCCCTTAGCTTAACTTTTAACTGTGCAGATAAAAAATGACAGATAATCAGCTCAACAATGGTGTTTCATGCTGCCTTACCTGATGATGGATCATCACAGAGAACTGCACAGAAGATGCTGAATGTCTAAGGGGGGGAAAAGCTAAAGTAGGTCGTGTTTCGCTGCTGTTTTTTTTCCCCCTTAACTCAATAGTCTAAAAAGTGTGTCAAACGTGTAATGACTTACAATACTATGGTTGGGTTTTTCCCCTACGGGCGGGTGTCCCCTTCCTATGGTATAAGGGTTGTGGTAGGAATGCTGTGACACTAAATATTAGTTTTATTACATTAGTACTGCACCACTTTCCATCACTTGGCTCTGTTAAAAAGTCAAAGTCACACAGTACAAAAGTAAGTTCTTTGTAAGGGATAGTAATAAGATCTTTATTAGGGCTTTATCAAACAGAACAAACAAACAAACATTAGGCTTGTTATTTTATACCTATAAAATATAAAGACTAATTTTGTCTATTACCTCAAATTCTGACAGTCTGGTGAAATATGCCGGGGCAGGTGGCTAAAAGGGTTTGGGTGAAAACATAATTGTTTTGTGAGAAAAACCGGTTTCCCCAGGAACATGTATTAAAGATTGCGTGTTAAAGCATGACTTAAAATAAAGAAAAAAAAGTAAAACCTCCCTTGAAAAAGGCCATAAAGGTGTGCACCCCAAAAATTCCCCCACAATGTGTGCAGCCAGAGGCAACTTAAGATCCGGGGCCCCAGTGCAAAATCCATAAAAGGGCCCCCACCTACCATGTGCAGTTTATAAAACTGGTATCTCCTTATCTGAAAGGGGGGCCTTTGGGGCCCCCTCGGGTTTTCAGTGCTGGGGTAGCGGTCGTACCCCCGCAACCCATAGCTACCTGCTGTGCCACCCAAAATAACATTTTTTAAAGGGTTTTTCATCAGGTGTTTCACGACCACAGCAGCTTCTGACTTTACTTCCTGGTAGGGTGGGTTTGGTTTATAGCAGTGATTGACAATAGCTTGCTACCCTGTTGATTCTATTACAGTGACAGGGGTGCTGGAGGTTTATAAAAAGCTGTGTACAAGGCTGCAAAGCTCTAAGGCTTAAAACCTGTCATTACCTTAAGTAAACAAAGCTAATATGCTAGAGATATGACTCTGCAGGGAGTAACTCACCATGATTGGACTAACTGACAGCAGCTTGGAGCAATGAGAGATAAGAGAGAGCATTGAGAGGTGGTTGGTAATCTTAAGACAATTGTGTGCATCAGCAGTAGATAAACTATTTTATATATCCTAAACAGAGCAAAATCAACAAAGAAATGTATTTGGTAGTAGTCTTCATTCATTCACCTTTCCCTACATGTTAAATACCCCTATAAAATTGACAAAGCTTCCAGTCAAGGAGAATAACAGAAGAATATGTAATCCTCTCCAAACAATTGAAATCATATGTAATAAGGCCCAAAATTAAAAAAGTAAATTTTCTAAAAGGGTGAGGGTTTTGGAAAGCAAGAAAAAAGGGCAAGCATATTGATTTTAGTGAGATTAACAAAGGTCAAATTATGATGGTCAGATTCCTTAGTCAGAGCATCTCCAAAAACACAGGTCTTGTATGGTATTCCTGGTATGCAGTGGTTAGTACCAAAGGTTAAATTTGCCACTGAATACTAGTGGGGAGAGTCCCAGGGGTCGGGGCAAAGAAACTGCATTTGTAGATGATTTTAAAACCAATAACCATATAAATAAATCATGCATATTTAATGATTATTTTAAATTACATTTACCCTACTAAAAGTACTTAAAAGTGAACATACATAAAATATCAAGTATGCCAAACCATTCAAGGCTATTTAAGGATCCTTCTTTTATTTCTCCCTATTCAAGCAATAAGGTTTTTACAGGGTTTCCAAACCTTCAGCTTAGTCCCGATGCTTACTATTGCAATCTTCTTTCTGCCTTTTACCCCCTTCCTCCGCCGCTATCCTCCAAACATTTTGTCCACTTAAACTCCCCACTTCCTTTCCCATGCAGGACCCCCAACTATTTCTCACTTTAATACCCCAAAACCCCCCTTTTTTGGGGCACACTGAATATCTGGATCACTTTTCATTTCCTCTTCTCGTTGCAAGAGACATCTCTCCCAACCCCCTCCACCTTCCTTTACCTCTTTCCCACCCCCTTTTCTTCCCCCCAAAAACCCCGCTAACCCGGTAAATTGTTGTACGTCTTTTTGGGTTTCCTTTTAAAAGGCTTGTGGAAAGCCGATCCCCTTTTTAATAAACTCACTGCTTTTATGACCTATTCCCCTCTAACTCCCTCAACCCTAGCTTTTACAAAACTGGGTCCAGCAATCAGACACTGCTTCCTTTGCGCACTCACCTATGGGGGCCTTACTTTACCCACACGCCCAACCTGAACAGACCGGGTGAGGAGTTGGCTTACTTTTTCTCCACAGACCCCACCCCGGTATTTCCCCCGCACCCCCCTCACTTTCCCCCCCTTTGCGGGGCCAATCCCCAGACCTTCCGGCCATTTTCTTCAGAGTTGGGTTGTGTACAGACCCCCCCCCCACCCCCCTTTTGGATCATTTTTGCTATGGCTCCCCCCCCTTCCCCTCTTTGAAATGTCCCCCTTCATCATAGGTGATTTAACATCCCCCTTTTACAACCCCCAGGGCTCCTTGCCCCTTGTCTTTCATAACCTCTTCCCCGGCCCCTTGCAACTATAGGGCTTCCATCTCACAAGGATGGGAACGTCTTGACTGGTCTTCTGTCGCCTTGCTGTTTTCTAATCTTGCAAATCCCTTTGGCTTCCCCTGATCACAACCTTATTTCCCTTCACTTTGCTAACTCTCAGCCCTTTTTTTTCACACCACCATCACCCTTTCGAAATCTCCACTCAATAAACACTGAGGAAATTTTTTACACCCTAAGTCCTCACTGCCCCTAACTCCCCTTCTCCTGTCCCCGACCTGCGTCAAACATTACAATGAAAACCCCACAACCACCCCCCGGACTGTTGGCACCTTTACCACCGCACCACCAGAGTTAGACGCCACAGCCTTTGGGACACGCCCAATCCCCTCCAGCGATGTTTCCGATGGCTGAGCTTAGGAGAAATCAAGTACCCTTTGACTTTTCCCTAAAATTCATGCAGGCTTCCACACTGTCCTTCACTGCGCAAACAAAAAATTTACCTCCCTCATCTAACCCTACATAACAACCCCCAAATTTCCCCGTTTGACACTTTCCCCTCCCTCCTCAGCCTAAAGCTCAGACCCCGGTCACTGACCTTGTCCCAAGACCTGGCCACTCCTTCAAAGAAAAATTGACAGTAATACGGCAAAAATCACTTTCACAATCCCCAAAAAAACACCAATTATGTCCCTCCCACAGTCCTCTAAACGCTTTAGCCCTTGCCCGATATCAGAAGAAGAAGTTCCAGGTTTTCCTGTCGATGCCCCCCCCCACCTGCTCAGTGACCTCATTCCCTTTCCCCTTGTCCCGTCATTTTCCGCCTCCTCTCTCACCCCATACAATCTTTAAACCCCTCCTCTCCCCCTGGGATCTTCCAATCCCCTTTTTAAAAACCCCTATTTTTAACCCTTTACTAAAAAAGCCCTCTGGACCCATCCCGCACTACTAACTACCGACCAGTCTTAACCTTCCCTTTTTCTCAAACCCGGAACGCTTGGTCACTTCACCCAATCCACATCTCTTGCTAACTTTTTTCTCGATCCTCTACAATCAGGTTTCCGCACCTTAACCCACAGAAATGTTACAAAATTTCAAATGATCCCCCACACTGCTAAATCTCAGGGTAACAAATCATTGTTGTTCTCCTGGATCTCTCTGCAAGCGTTTGACACTGTTGATCCCACCCCTCCTAAACTTTCTCAGTTTCCATTGGCCTCCAGGACACCGCTCTCTTTGGGTTTTATCCCCACCTTCTAATCGCCCTTCGGGCTTATTTTTGGGTTTCCACCCCGCTCCCCCTTTCCTCTTGCTTTTGGGGGGTTCCACAGGGATCCCGTTTTTGGCCCTTCTCCTCTTTTCAATCTACCCCAGCCCCCATTGGAAAAACCCACCCCAGCAATTGGGGCTTCCAGTACCATCTCTACCCCTAAATAAACCCAAATTTTATACCCCTTTCTTTCCGAAAAATTCACCCCCTCCCTGTACCAAAACACCGGGTGACTGTCGGTCCCTGCCCTTGACATCATTCCCCCCCCTACCCTTAAACCTAAACCTCACTAAAACAGAACTTTTAAAGTCCTCCCACCTTACTAACCCCCCCCTTCCCTGCTACCCTCTCTCGGGTTTTGGTGTGGCACCACCAAAAAACAAACTGGGCAACAGGCCCCGGGTCTGGGGGTTTTTATATTTAGACAGGGAATCTGTTCTTCCCCCCCATATATCCAACCCCCTTGCCCCGCCCTGCACCTGCCCCCTTTCCAGAACATCTCCAGAAATTCCACCCCTTTTCTCCTGGGGAAAAAAACACCCCAAACCCCCAAATTTTTTGCTCTTTTTCATTCTCGTTTTGATTTACGGGAAAACTCCCTACTTGTTTTAGTCTCCCTCTCTGAAAAAACCTCCCCCTTCTCCAAATCTGCTGAATGCAGCAGCGGGTTTTGTCTTTCTTCCCCCAACTGCTAAAAACCTGATCCCCTCAAACCCTGGGGTCAGCCCTCTGCATTTGGTTCCCTTTATTCAGTACAAAATTTAAACCCATTTTACTAATCACTCTCACCCATAAAGCTCCCCAAATGCGCTGAAACCACCCCTACATCTCCCTCCCTCTTTCTTTTCCAAACCCCCCCTCCCCCCGGCTTCCGTCTGTACGCTAAGATTTTTAAAACCTTTCACCATTTTAAACCCCCCTTTCCCCGTCCCAAGTTTTCCCAAACCCAAAATTGCCCCATTCCCTTGGGAAAAACATTTTTCCCCATGGGGATCAGAAAAAAACTAAAAACCCCTCAAAAGTTTTAAGGGGAGCCTAAAAAAATCTTCTTTTAGAAAAACCTATCAAGATCCCTAATTGTCCCCCCCCCCCTTGAAAAGGGTTGCGCCGCGGCCCCGGGTCCACGGCCCCCGCGGTCGCCCCCCGGTTCCCCCCCGGCCCGGGTCCCCGGCGGGACGGGTCCCGGGCCGCTGGCCCCACTACCGCCCGGGGGAGGCTTTCCGTCCCGTCCCCCTCACCTGACCGCGTTTCCCCTTTCCCCTTTTTCCGGGTTTTTCCCCTAAAATGGGGGAAAAGCGCAGGCGCCCCCCCTAGCCGCGTGCGCGCTCTTTCAGGGAGTTTTAAAAAGGGACAGTCCCCGGGGAAATTTGGCCCAAATTCCCGGACCCCTGTCTCTTTTTAAGTTTAGGCCCCCCGTAAACCTTCCCCCGTTTGGATTTTTGGGTTGCCCCGTCCCTTTTGAGAAAGCTTTTCCTGTTAGCCCCATTAGCCTTCCTTTTTGTACCAGCCCCTTGCTCCGTTTTCTCGACCCCCGAACCTCGGGCCGCCCTCCCCTGACCTTATCGACCTGCCCCGAAAAACAAAACCCATTCCCCCGGCCGCCCTGACCATACTGCCTGCCCACCACTACTTTCTTGGATTACTTTTTGTACCTCGCTGCACCTCCCCTCCCGCCGCAGGAAAATCAGTCCAAGGGGGGCAAACCGGGGAAAAGCCTCAAGCGCAGCAAGACCATCCCGGGCTTTGCGGCGGGTCGGGTTTTAAAAAACCGGGGGTTATTTAAATTTTTTCCGTTCCCGGGCGTGGCTTACAATCGCCCTGCGGCCCGGTCCTGCGGGATCCCCTAAAAGTCCTTTTTACGTAAAAAATTCCAAAATGGATCCCCCCAAGGTCCCCCTCCCCAACCCATCTCAGATATTCCGAGGGTTGTTGCCCGGGAAAAACGAAAAAATTTCGCAAAACCCAAGGTCGGGCAGTTGGGCCGGGCTCTCGGCCATGAGCTTTCAGCCCCTACCCACCCCGCAGCCCCCTCCGCTGTGGGCCCCTTTCTACATCTGCATTTCCCCTTTGGCCACCGGGGGGCCCCCAAAGCTTGGGCCTTCCCTCCTACCCTCCCTTTCCCCGGGCCCCCAGTTTTGCCGGGGGTTTTTAAATTACGCGGCTCAAAGAAACGGGGAATGTTGGCGCCCATTTTTCCCCTTCGGAAAAGGTCAAAATTTGGTTTTTCGTGGTGAGCCTATTTTCCCGGGGAAAAGGCCCTGGCTTGGGCCCCCCCCCCCCTTGGGGAAACGGGAAAACGACCCTGGGGGTTTGGGGGGGCCCCCTTTAAAAGATCTTCCTTTCCGGGGGAAATTTCCGCACCGTTTTTGGGGAAACCCGGGGGCGTGTTTCCCCCTTGCTGATCCCCCTTTTGGGGCCTTCGTCGGGGCGAGTTTTTCTTTGGGGGGGACTTGGGGTTTCCCAATTTCCCCGTATCCTGGCTTCGAGCTCCGCTGGGGGATGCGCCCCTCTGTGCCCCCTTTCCCAAAAAGGGCTTCCAGGGGGGTAAAAAAGACGCTTTGGGGGCAGAAAAGAGACCCCCCGCCCTCCCTAAAGAAAAATTTCCCCTTTGGGCCATCCATCGATATCATTTTCACTAAAAGGAAAGGAGGAGCTTCGCCAAAAAAAGAAAAGGGGCCCCTTCTTCCCAGCTTGGGGAAATTTGCTCTCCCCTTTGGTGCCGGGGGAAAGGGGGGCCTAGGGCATTTCCCTCCCGCTCCCGTTTTGTGATCCCAGTGGAGGTAAAAGACTGACGCGGGTTTTTCTTTCCGGATTTCTCCCTTTCCCCGGGGACTCGGGGTTTTCCGGGAACTTTATCCATGCCTCTCTGGTATCCCGGAACCCGCTCCCTTTAAAAAAGTCCCCTGGAAAAACCCTTTTGGCTGTTTCCCCGGGTTTAGGGGGGAGCCCCCCATTTAAACCCAATCCAGTAAAAAAAAACCCGGGGCCATTTTACTCTCCGGGGGGGGGGCCACATAAGGAGAAGATCAGGTTTCCTTCCTTTTCCCGGGGTTTCCCTTTGGCGATCCTCTTGGGGCTTCCCTGGCTGCAACTCACCCCCCCACCGGGAAATTGGAAACTGGTGGGGGTCCTCCTTTGGGGGAAACCAGAATGCCAAAACCCTTTCTGCTTGGGGTACCACCCCCGGGTTCCTACCACTCTCCCCCACCGGTTCCCGGGAGCTTCCCTCCCAAATTTCCTACCAGCTGAAGTCCCCGGGGACTTTGGGGAAACTATTCCCCAAAGGGGGGGGGGGCCTTTATACGCTCCCAAAACATCGGCCTTTACAAATGCCCCATTGATTTTTTTCTTCCAGGAACCAGTCCCCCGGGGAAGGGTCTACCCGGGTTTTCCCTGTACCAAAACTAAACCCAAATGAGGCCCCAAACCATCCCAAAGGAACTTGCAGAAAGGGTTTCCCCCGAAAAGGCCCACCCCCACCCGGGGAGCCGGGTTTTTCTTCGTAAAGAAAAAGGAGGGTTTCCCCTTCCCGCCCTTGTTTTGGGGACTCCCGGGGGACTCAAAAAAAAAAACCCCGAAAAAAAAACGCTTCCTCCCCCCTTGATCCCCAAAACTTTTGACCCCCTAAAGGGGGGTAAAGTTTTTTCCCCAAGTTGGGCCTGCGGGGTGCCTACAACCTCATCAAAATTTTTCGGGGGGGGGGACGAGTGGAGACGGGTTTAATACCCGAGATGGCCCATTTTTGGAATTTCGTCTTCCCCTTTCGGGCTTTTGCAACCCCCCCAAGCAGAGTCTTTTCAAGAATTTGTTAACGTTTGTTTCCGGATCTCCTGACACCTGTGTTTTAGTGTACTTGGTTTAAAAACCTAATTTTCCCCCCCGATTTTCAGACCCCCCAAACCCCAAAGGGTGCGCCAGGTTCTGCAAACTGCTGCCCCGCAATGTTTTTAAACCCAAGTGGGAAAAAGTTCATTCCATCAACCAGCCTCCCTTTTTCCCCTGGGGTATATCGTCTCACCCCAAAGGGCCTAAGATGGACCCAGCTAAACTCTCTCGGGTTTACTGAAATTTCCCTCTTTCCTGTGGGTTTTCCCCCCCGGGGCCTTACCAGCGCTTCCGGGGCTTCGCGAATTATTCCCCGCCAATTTTTTTCCCCCACTTTTTCCCCCTTGGGGGTTTCCTATGTGGGCCCCCCCTAGGAAGAACGCAAAAACCCGAAAATGTGGTCTCCTGAGGTGAAAAGGCTTTTTTGGGTTTGAAAAAATTTCCCCTTCCCCCAAGCCCCTGTTCTGGTCCGGCCTGATTCCGAAAAGGCCTTTTTTCCTTGGAGGGGGGAAAATTGCTTCTTCTGTGGGGGCAGGGGCAGTCCTCAAAAAAAGGGCCCCAAAAGGGAAAGATTCTCCCATGTGGGTTTTTTCCCTCAAAGGGCCCTTTTCCCGCCGGCGAGGGAAACTATCCCTTTGGGGGACCGGGAACCCTTTTGGGCCACCCAATTTTAAGCCCGGGAAAGGAAAGTGGCCGAAATCTGCTGGGGGGGGGCTCGCCATCCTATCGACATTTTTACGGCCCATAAAAAATTTACTGTATCAAACAGAAGGCCCCAGCGTTTGAATCTTTCCCAAAAGGCCCCGAGGGTCTCTCTTTTTCTAAACCGCTTCGCTTTCCCCTTTAACATTTCCACCTACTGAGAAAAAACATAAAGGCTGACCCCCCACTCCCCCCGTCCCTGGGGACGGGGCCCGGTGAAAAACCCCCGTGTCACAACACATCATTTCCCCCCGAACGGTTTGGTTCACGTGGCTCCCCGCAGATCTCCAGAACGCCCCTTTACGGGAAAAAGACCTTCGTCCCGGCCCCAACTCAGGAAAAGGGGGTTTTGGAATGGGGCCATAGCTCCCCTTTTGGGCCCTGGTAAATTCCGGAAAACGGAAGCCCCTACGTTGATCCACGGGCAAACCTGGGGGCCGACCCTGGCACAGGAGAAAAGGGGACTTCACGCTCGCCTGTATCACATTGTCCCTGGGAACAAGGCCCCACCCCTTTGACCCGGGCCCGGGTCTCCTGCCCTCCTCTGCCCTTTGCCTGAGATTCCCGGGACGCACATACCAGGGGAATTTTCATCACTGACCCTTCCCTTTTTCCCCCTTGGGAATTCGGGTCATCGGGGTTTTGGGTTACCGCCCGGGGTTTTCCCCAAAGATATCCCACTTCTCCCTCCCCCGGGGCCTGCCTTGCTCCAAAATTTAACCCAAAATCATTCCCTTCCGCATGTTTTCCAAATTTAAAAGGGGTTTAAACCGTCACAAAGGGTTCTCCGACCCGGGTGTCCAATTTTTTCCCAAATTTTGGGTGTTCTATGCTCCCCTCCCAAGAAACTGGATTTTTTCGTTCAGAAAACCAAAACCCCTCAATCCCAAACGGGCAGGGGGAAAAGGGGGGTAAAACCAGATTCGGGGGGGAAAAAACCTAGTCACTTTGAAATCTGGACTCGGGAAAAAACCCCTGGGGGGGACCTACTCCCTTGGCCGAATTTTTGTAAAACCAAATCGCGTTTGGAGGCACCCGGGCGTCCCCCTCCCAATTCTTTGTGTCAAAGGGCCGCCATTTCCCCCCCCCCCCCCGCTCCCCACTAATTGGCGGGTTGCCCCGTTTGTAAAAGACCAAGTTGGGGAAATATCAAGGCCTTTCGGGGCAGAAAAACGCGAGGGTTCCCTCCCTTGGGGCCCCTCTGCCCGTATGAAGATTTCAGGGGATAAGGGGAGAAAAAAACCCCCCCCAAACTTTTCCTCCCAGGGGGAAAAAGTTTGGCTTTCCCTAAAAGGTACGGCGCCTGAGGTTTCCAAAAATTTCTAAAAGGGGGGCCCCTCGTTTCCCTGGGCCCCCTTTAAAGGGGTTCTTGGGCAGTTGAACCCGGTGCCTTAAAAGCTCCCCTTGCCCCCCACCCCCCGGGGGGAACCCCAAAACGCTTTTCCTTGTCCCCCTCCTTAACCGCTGGCCGAACCATTTCTTCTCGGGAATGAAAAACCCCTTTTCCCCTGTAGCCAAAGGGTCCGCCGACATATTTTTGGGGTTTAAAGGGACTTTTTTGGGAGATGAAAAAACGGTCAAGGGAAGGGGGTTTTTCCTCGAAATTTGGGAAAGGGGCTTCCGGGCCCCGAGGAGAGGCCGGGGACCCGAATCCCAACATCCGGGAATCGTAAACCCTCCCCCCAAAGGTTTCTGAAATTCCTAAAAAAGGAGGGGGGGGCCCCAAAGGGGGGGGGGTTACGAAAAGGGGGTTCCCCGCCCAAATCCCCAGGGAACCGCGGTGCCCCCTTTTTCCCCCGCGGTTTTTCCCCCCCGGGGGAAAACGGGTGCCCCCCGCGGGCCCCCTTACCGCCCTTTTTGGTTTGTTTTCCGGGTTCCCGTCTCCCACCTACCGCCCCTCCGTTCCCCGGCCCTCCGCGTCCCCTGCGGGCCGGGGAATGCCCCTTTTCGGCCTCCCCTAGCGCGCTCGCGCCCCTGTTCATGTAAAATTTAAAGGGGGGGAAACAGGGGCGCCGGGGGAAATTTGGCTAATTCCCAAATTTCTCTATTTAATTTAAAGGTCCCCCCAACTTCCCCGCGGATCTTTGTTGCCCCGTGCCTTTGAAAAAATTTTTTCCTGTTACCCTTTTCCCTTGCCGTTTTTCCCAAAGATTTGTTTAATTTCTCGACTCCAAACCCTTTCCGCCTGCCCTGACCTTATGGGCCTGCCTCGACCAAAACCCAAATTGCCCCCTGCCCTGACCAAATCCCTCCCCAACCATTTACAAATTCTTGGTTTAAAGTTTTTGTACCTCGCTGAAACCTCGGTTGCCCCCGCAGGCAAGCCCAATTCGGGGGGGAAAAACCGGGTACCTCAAGCCGCAGAAAGGGACCTTTCCCGCTTTGCGGGGGGCTCGGGTTTGAAAACCGGGGCTAATTAGTTTCCGGGTTCCCCCTGGGGTCTTACTTTTCATCGCCGCGGGGGCCCCTGCGGTTTCCACTACCAAATCCTTTAAACACCCCCAAAATTTCTGCCCAACTTTTTTTCCCCACTTCCCAAAATTTTGGGCCCCCCACGGGGCACTTTTTTGTATTTTTGGGTTTATGGTTGGGGAGGCAGGTTCACCCACTTTTTTAAAGAAAAACAAAACCCCCATATTTTTTGAAACCCTTGGCTGGCCATGAAAAACCAACACTTTTTCACCCTTTTTTTCCCCCAAACTTCTAAAGATTAAAAAGCCCCTTTTGTGAGCGGGGCCCCTCAACCTCATGCTCTTTTTTTAAGTACCCTTTTTTATAATGAAAAGTCGGGGTTTTTTCTTGCTTATCCCCCTTATATTGTAAAGTGCTGGGGCCCAAATTTTGGGCGTTATATAAATAAAGATTTTTTTTTATTATTATTATTAAAAAGCTGTTCCCGGTCTTAGTTACTGTTTGAGAGAACCCCAAGCGGGTTTGCCCCTCATTTTTTCTGACAAGGGTTATTTGCCCTTGCCCCCTTTTAAAATCCTTTAGAGTAATCATTTAACAGGGGGCCCAATTTAAACATGTCTACATAGAAAGTTAAAAATCCCTTTCCCAAAAAACAACGCAATTTTAAAAATCCCCTCGACCAGGGTTTTTTGGGTTGCAGTTTTTTCCCACTAAAAACTGTGGTCGGTTTTTGGATTTGCCATCAGCCCCGTACATTGAATGTACGGGAACCTGACAACAATCCTGCAGAAGATCCAACAGGTTACAAAATCCACCGGACAGAAAAAAATCTGTGCTGTTTGGGACTCCCACGCCTGGGTAAAATTTCGTTTTTTTGGTGGATTCTCCATGGGGCCCTCAGCTGGGCTGCCTAACCCTTAAAAACCTCCCGGGGGCCCATCACCGGGTCTGGGAAAATTGTCCCATTCGGGACGGGAAATCCCGGGGGCCCGGGGCTGGGGGGGAGCTGAAAAAACCTGACCCGGGGGCCCAAAAGGAAAAGCTCGGGGCCCCCCCCCCCAAACTGCCTGTAAAATACAAAAGGGGGCCCCAAAAACTCCTTTTTTATTTATGTAAAGGGCCCCCTAACTGCCTGTATACACCAAAGGGGGAGCCCCCCCTAAAAAAGCCTGTTATCCCAAATTTAAAGACCCAAACCTGGGGTTAAAACTACCTAAAGGAGACCCCTAACGGGCCTGTATACTCCCTAAAGGAGCCCCCCTAACTGCCTGTACACTACCAAAAAGGGAAAAACCCCCAAACTCCCTTTGGTATACTACCTAAAGGAGACCCCAAACTAAAAAGGGGGCCCTAACAACTCCCCAGCTTACTTAACGGGGGGGAAAAACCACCTCCCTACGAAGAATAACTAGGACTCCCACCACCTCCCTAACCCTCCCTAACTGTTTGCCCCCAAACCCAAAACTGTAGCCTAATAAAATTTGCCAAAATGGGGCCTGCTTATTACCGGGGGCTTTTTTCCTACCCCCCTTTTTGGCTGGGTTTACCCAAACCAAACCCTACCTGGGGGCTGGCCCCAAAACCAAAATTTTCCCAAAGTTGGGGTTTACCCCCTAAAGGGGGCCCTTTTTCTATTCCCTTTTATTTTGCAATTTGCCAACCTTTGGGTCTTGCCCAAACCTACCGGTAATATAATTGAGAGGGCAGCACCCCCCAAGCTGTACTTTTCCCCAAAGGGGGTTAGTCCTCTCCCCACCCCCCAAACCCTTTTTGGGGATACTTAGGATGTGATTTGACCAAGGGGTTTTCGGGCCCACTCGGGTCTATAAAAGGGAAAGTGTTGTGGGGTTAAAAACCTGAGCTGGGGTCTGCCTCTATGTGGCCCCTTAGGGTGGTTTTGGGTGGGTTTTAAACCTGAGCTAATGTTGCCCTCAATGTGATCTTATAGGGTCAGTGTTTTTTGGGTTTATCCCTGAGCTGGTGTCAAAACCCCCCTGGGGTTTCTAAATGGCTTTTTTGGTTTTTTTATACCTGAGCTGGTGTTGCCCCTTCTATGGGGGTCTCTATTTTGGGCTTTGTTTTTTTGGGTTAAAAATTGAGCTGGAGTCTGCCCTTCAAATTTTCGTCTCTATTGGTGGGGTGTTTTTGGTTATCCCTGAGCTGGTTTTGACCACAAATTGGTCTTTTAAGGGTCTTTAAAAGGCGGTGTTGTGGGTTTTTAAACCGGGACGGGTTGCCCTGACCCCCTATGTTTTTCCTCTAAAATGGCGGTGCTGTTTGGTTTATCCCTGAGCGGGTTTGCCCAGCCCTCTATGTGGTTTTGGGAAAAAGGGGGTTTATTTTTGGTTAAAACCTGAGCTATGTCTACTTTAAATGTGGTCTCTATATGGCGGTGTTTTAGGTTTACCGAGTTTGGTGTCCCCTCTATGGGGTTCCCCTATAGGGCCCGGTTTTTATGGTTATAGGGGGAGGGGTTGCCCCTGCCCACTATGTGGCCCTTATAGGGTTTGGGGTTTTTTTGGTTATCCCTGAGCTGGTGTTTGGACCTTATGTGGTCCTCCATTTGGTGGTTTTTGTAATTTATTTTTGGCGTTAGAAGGGCACCGAAAGGGTGCCCTTTTGATTGAAAAAGTGAGGGAACACCTCCCCCTGTGACAGGAGTTACACTTTTACTTTCTTGCGGGGTGTTTATTTTAAAAATTTGGTGTTTTTGCGTGACCAAGGGAAACGTGGAGGGGGTATTTGTATGGGGGTGGGGGGTTGTAAAAGAAGGATAGGGAAAGGGACCCTACTTACCCAGGGTGTCTATGATATGTTAGACGAAGACTTTGTGAAGATGAAGATGTGTGAGCCCAAGACAAATATTTGATTTCCCTTGCTATTGACTACCCATATTTTTCCCTTTTTTGCACACTCTTTTTATGTAAAAAAATTGTTGCTTTATGCCCAAAGGGGCCCCGGTAATATTTTCATGTACGTAGCTCTAGGGGGGGCCCCCCCCCCAAGATCAACCCCCTGTGGGCCCCAGACCCCCCCCCCCCCCCAACCCGGAACTGTTTCTACATGCTGACTACACTGAAAATCCGCTGAAAATAAAAAAAATACGGGCAAACCTTTATTGGGTATAAAACCTCCCAAGTTTCCAGAGAAAATTTCCAGCAAAGTCTGGTGGTAAAATCCATATAATGTCTTAAAACCCCCGCTTTTGTAGTTTAGTCCCAAAATTTCAAATAAAAATTTAAAAATTTAACTTTATTTATATAGCCCCAAAAAAATATTCCGCAGCATTTTACAAATTCAAGGGAAAAACTTTAAAATCTTTTAAAAATTTAAAAAGGGTACTTAAAAATGAGACACAAGGTGGGGGGGCCCCTCGCTCGTGAGAGCTTAAATTTATTAGGGGTGAAAGGGGTGAAAAATACGGTAAGAAGTGCCCAATTTTTAAAAGGCCCGGCCATGTTTCAAAATTTAGGGGGTGGTTTACATAAAAAAAGGGATGACCTGCCCCCGGGACGTACATTATATCCCGTTTAAGTGCCGTGAGTCCCCTAGTGAAGGGAGTGAAAAATGTGTGTGATAGCAGTTAGGGATCTTGGGGGGGCCAAAACGAAAAAGATGTTTTTTCCCGGGGCCCTTTTAAAAAATTTATGGGGGTTTTGAATGTCCCTGATCGCCCCCGGGGTAGTTAATTCCAGGAAATTGGGGGCCCATGTTTCCCCTGGCTTTTTTTGGGTTATCTGCTTTTATCTGTAAACCCAAAGACCTTTTGAAAAGCTTTTGAAAAAGTTGAAAAAAACCATTCTGTGTTTTGAAAAAAATGGTGTGCTACACCCGTAAAAAAATTTTGGCAGTGTGGAAAAATTTCCCTAGTGGAAAGGTCCCCGGGGAAAAAACTAATGTAAAGTAAAAATTTTTTATTTTTTTTTTAAACTTAAAAAAAAAATAAAATTATAAATTAAAAGTTCAGCCCCTTTTTCGCCTTTTTAAAAAAAAAGAAAAAAAATGATACTTTTAACTGTAATTGGTTATAAAAATGTCCATAAAAGTCCAAAAATTTTAAAAACAAAAACATAAAATTTTCCTGTATAAAAAAAATTTTTCCCCCAATCCCAAAAATTTGCATTTTTTTTTGTAAATTCACGAAACCCCAAAGAATTTAAAAAAAAGTGGTTGAAAAAGGTTTTTATTTTTCCCCCCAAAGCTTTCCATTAAAAAAAAACACTTCGCCCCCCAAAAAATTTGCTCTAAAAAATGATCCTTAGATGGAAAAAAAAAAAGTTTTTTGGGCACAAAAAAAATGGGTGAAAACAGCACCCAAAAGTAAAAAATAGAGAAGGTTTTTATTTTTTTTAAAAATGTATAAAAAATAACAAAAACCCTTTCCCCATTTGGTATCAATGATATCTTTCTGTATATACCGACTGGGAGGGGCTAAAATTAAAATGGCAAGTTTACACAAATAGTGAACCTTAAAAAACTAAAACCCCCCCAAAAAAATTCCAAACCCCTATTTGGGGGGGGAATTTTTTTTTTGTTTCCTAGTACATTAAAATAATATTTGGGTTTCCAAATTTAAAAAATAAATTTGACTCACAAAAAAAACCCTCCCACCAAATTCATTTGACTAAAAAATTTAAAAAAATTTTTGGGTTTTTAAAGACGAGGGGGAAAAAAAAAAAGTTTACAAAAAAAGACTCAGTCAGGAAGGGTTAAAAATTAACACACTTATGGCTGAAATAGGCTGCAACTTTTTTCGGAGTATCATAATTATAGAGTTTTGGAAAAAACAATAAATTAATAACTATGCCTCATATATTTAAAAAACTAATTTTTACAATATATTAAAAAAGAAACGCCCTTTGACCCAAATTTTCCCGTATATACAAGTGAAAAATATTTTTTCAATTAAATAACTGCAACCCAAGGGGGGGAGGGTAGTTTGGTGTTTTATTTTTTCTTTGTAGTAGTGATAAAGCAATGTTCAATGGCAGCCTTTGTAAAGGAGAGTACATGTTTGAGGCACACACTGGCTAACAATCAGAAGGGTTCCTTAGAACCTTGGGGAAACCCTTTTAATAACTGGGCATAAAAAAAAGGTGGGGGTGGGTGAGGGCATACGCTATGCCCTTTTTTGATATCGGGTTTCTCCCGATCCACGTTTTCCCCCCCTTTAAAAGGGGGAAGGGGCCAAATTTCCCGTAGTTTTATAAAACTTGGCTCTGTGCTCCTTTGCTTCAGTGGGGGGTTTTCTTGGGGTGATGAAGGGTTTAAAAAGTTTTACTCCCGAAAAAAAAGGTTTTGGGACGCCTTTAAAAGCAGGAGTGAACTTTATTCCAAAGTGAAAAACACCATAGCAACATTTCGGCCCCTCAAAACATTGGGGCCCTCTTCAAGCTTTAAAAAAGGCCCTGTAAATTGGAAAAAGGGCCCAAAAAAATTTTGCTATGGTTTTTTTTTCACTTTGGGAATAAAGTTTACTCCTGCTTTTTAAAAGGGTGTAAACCAAAAAAAAATTTTTTTGGGGTTGACCCTTGGTGAGTTACATACTTACCCTTTGGAAAGTTTCTTTGGGATTTATACTATTTTGTGATTTTTGGATTTTTGGGGGGTGCTGTTCCCATCTCTGTGTTTTTTTTGGGGAGTGAACAGTGTCGGAAAATAGTCTGCTTTTTGGCCCAAACCAAGCCCGAGTGATCCCCAAAACTAAGGGGGAGGGGGCAATCCTTACTCTAGTGACCTTGGCTACTGGGCACTCACTGATTGAAACCTTTGACATATCAAAAAGATGTTTTATAAGGTAATAGTTACTGTTTTAAAAATATTTCATTTACTATGAATGTAGCAAGTAAAACACATGTGAATGTTATCTGAAGACAATTCTATGATAGCAAATGAGGTTTTATGTTAGAAAGAACATACAGATGAGAGAGAAGAAAACTGGTTTTGTCCTAACAAAATATTTTGGGGTTTGGGGGTAAAACTTTAAAAGACCTGCCAGGCAATGTTATTTAATAAAAAGACCAGTCTGGTCGGGGTCAGGTGTCAACCCCCAAGGAAATTAAAAAAACCCAATTTTAAGGTCACAGTCAATGTTTTAATAATTTGTTTGCGTCTGTTTAAAAAATCTTTCACAAAGCTCATGAAGAAGGATCAATTGTTTATGTGATTGCTTATCTACAACGTTGGCATTAAATAGGTAGTAAAACCCCTGTTTACATGCCTGCTACTCAGGCATTGTTATGCCTTCATGTATAACCAGGGGTGTCTTAACATTGACCAGTGAAGGGCAGAGTTTGTACAAATGTACATTCCTGATCATCAATCTGTATGAAAAAGCCTTGAGTCTAACTGGTGGCATGGCTGCTTCACCCTACATGATAACGGATGTGATATGTCACACATAGGGCAAAATGTATGAAAACTGTCTAGGTCTAAAATTCCCTTTGTTGCCCATAGCAACCAATCAGAGCGCCCCTCTCATTCTTCCAGAGCACTATATGAAATGAAAGGGCGCTGTGATTGGTGTGTATGGGCAACAAAGGGAATTTTAGACCTAGACAGTTTTCATACATGTGGCCCATAGTCTTTCTCTTGGAAATGTGTTATCATGCTTACCTCCTTGTAGAGGCTGATATCATTGTTTTTCTGAAATTCATTGACTTATGTAATTGTGTTAATGATAATGAATGCTTTTGCCTCAACTATGCTCAATTTCAACATTACTTATTAAACTCACTCCAACTCCATCAGCCATTACCATAGAACATCTACATTTAGTGCTATGGTTTATTTATGACATGCATTAAGAGAGTGTTTTTACTTAAGACTCTTATTGCTTTTTATTAATGTACCAGAATCATGCAGAAATGGCAGTGATATAAAATTGGGTCCAGGAGTATTTAGACGTTGACAACATTTTCATAAATGGCTTCTGTACACCATCAGAATTGATTTGAAACAAAGCCATGAATATGTGATTGAAGTGTTCACATTTTGCTTTAACTCCCATATCGTATATCCCATGTGATTGATACCGCACTGCAAATGCTGTAAAAAAGAACCTGAAATGCAATGGCCTAATCGCCATTTTCTTTTACATTTTCACAGCCCAATGCAAAAAAAGCTGTGGAACAATACACCCATGGATGAGATCCCTGAGGGGTGTGGAATCCAAAATGGGGTGATTTCTGGAGGGTTTCACCAGTTCTGGAAGTTTGGGGGCTTTGCAAGTGCTACATGGCAACCCCCCAAATCTGTATTCCAAAAAAGAAATAGCGTTCCCTACCTTGTATGTCCTGCCATACATACAAACAGCAGTTTACACCCACATTGCGGACCTTGGACGAAATTGCTTAACACATTTTGGGGGGATTTTTGTCTATGATTTCTTGTGAAAATGACACATCTTCAGCTAAAACTGTATATTATTGGAAAAAATGTAATTTTTCATTTTCATAGCCTAATACTAAAAAAAGTCTGTGAAACACCTGTGAGATCATAAAACTCACTACAACCCTGGAAATATTTCTAATGGAGTGCAGTTTCCAAAATGAAGTCTTTTTATGGGTGTTTATTACATTTTAGCACCTTACAAGTCTGCAAACCTGTAATGGCGCTTACAAAATATCTTAATGAAAATGAGACCCCAAAATTCAGTAGGTGCTATTCTGAGGCTTATGGCTGAGTAAAATGTAGTGGACTAGGGCCAAATATGTGATATCACTAAAAACAGAAGAATCAGGGGAGTCAATATTAAGTTGCATTTCCTTGTTATCATCTAGTTATGCCAGTAAATAATGGATAAAAATCTAAAAAAAAAAAAAGTGAAATTTTAAAATTTCACCTACAATTTGCTTTAATTTCTGTGAAACACCTAGAGGGTTAACATACATCATAAATGCTGTTTTGAATACTTTAAGGGTATGTTTACAGAGTGAGTTGAATCAGTTTTTGGATCCGTTTTGGATCCAACAAACAAATTCAAAAATGTTGCTTCAATCACATCCAAAACACATCTATCATGCAGGTTCGTGTTTGGCTGCTTTTAGCTGCAACAGGAACACACCCTATAGTTTTAAATAGGGTGTCTGCTGCGTCTTTCGGATCAAAAATTGACATGACAATTCTTTGAACGGATCTGAAAGATGCATAAGAAAGACAAACATTCATCGGCAATCACTCGTCTTAATGCCGATGTGTGTTTTACATTGAAAGCAATGTAGAATCACACTGCACATTGTTAAATGTGTGTTTGGGTCCATTTAGAGTCTGAAACATGGATCCACACACACATCTAAAAACGTATCCAAACACAGATTCAACATACCGTGTGAACATACCCTAAGGGGTGCAGTTTTTTTAACTGGAGTCATGTATGGCAGTAACTAAAATACAGGCCCCTCAAGGCCACATCAGAACTAGACTGGACTTTAAAAAAGTTTGTGTTGCAAATTTTTTTCCAAATGTCATAAATTGCTACTAAATTTAACAACATTTTGATATTTTCCAGAAATAAACAATGATTTCATGGACCAAAATGTATTGCTCACTTAAAACACAATGTGTCATGAGAAAACATGAATCCCTGAATCCCAAAGATAGGTAAAAGTATCAAAAAGTTATTCCCAGATAAAGTGACACATGTGAGATTTAAAAAAAAAATGTGGCTCTATTAGAGGCAAAACTGCCTGCAGTGGTAAGGGGTTCATTCCGGTGAAACACATAGGGGTTAAAAAAAATCCCAAATGCTTAACCAAATACAAATGGAGGCTCACGTTAAAGTGTTGTGCCAACTACGAGGGCATAAGCCGCCCAGGCATGTATGCCAGGTATTGATGCAGCATCGGGTCCACGGGATACCCTTCCCCAGGAAATCCTTCTTCAATGAGTTGGGACCAGAAACCAAGGCAAAAGATTTCTAGCATTGCCAAATCAAACAAATACATTTCAGTAGCTTAAAACACTTCAATGAACCATGAAGTAAATATAGTCCACAAATATATTAAAATAAAAGTATATTAAAATAAAAGTATCACAAAATGAGTTTTTAAACCAAAATTATTCCTTTTTCTAGATGAACAAAACATGTATGAACAAAGGATTAAAAAAACAACCAAATCTTAAATACACGCAACCTCTCCCTGCAATCATGAAGAGTGTAGCCCAACAATTAATTTATTACATTCTAGACTGACATACCTGTAAATGTAATGCCCCCTCAGGATAACTTTCGGCATTTGACTAGGGAAGTGCCATATATGCTGAGGGTGTGCGCATGTGCCAAAAAGCAGGAGCAAAAGTAAGGACGTAGCTGACGGATATGACGGTGGCAATAAGACTACATTGTAGTACATCGTATATGGCGATTTCCCAATGATTAAACTACCTAGGCATCTGTGCATATCTTCATAAATCCACCTAAAGATGAATACTTTTAAACAGAAATCCTAATATATGACACATTAATAAATAGACTAAAAACATCAATAAATACGTAATTACAAAATCACAACAAATACAAAAATACCTATAAAGATATTAACTGGAACATCGCCCTTTCAAACAGGCATTATTGCTTATTATAGTTCCAGACCTAATCAGAGTCATTAGAAAAAGCCCGTTATAAGAGATAATAGGTTCCATTCTACCAAACAAAATAAAACACATTTTAATTAAGAGTCAAAAAAGATTTGAAATTAATGACATTTCTTCTAGAAAGTTAGCAATTTAAATTAGAACATCTGATTAGTTTCACCTACAATTTATAAGATCAGATATTTAAGTAGAAATAAAAATGGGTTTGAATAAAACAAGACCACCTGTCCCGAATCCTTTAGATTTTAGTAACATCCAGTCTCTTCACTTTCATTACCCCTACGTTGTTTTCTGATCTTACACCATTAGTGGCCGATTCTTCCATCCTTTCTGCCTCTGAAGTTGTTGTTTCTCCACCTGTACCTGTCTATGTTATAAAAACAACCCACTTTGCAAAACCTTCATAATAAATATAGGCCATCAGCTCAGCTAGATCATGTTTTCCTGGATTCCTCTTCGTTAATAGTTCACGATGTCCCAGTTTCTTATTGCTCCAATTTCTGTACTAAGGACAAAAAAAATTGGATCCCTAATTCTTCTGTGGATCCTATTCCTTCTGGGTCCCCATCTTTTTTAGAGTTACCTTATAGCCTTACACCTACTTTGAAATATCCGAACTGTTCCACTAACTTAGCAGTTTATCATGTGAGGGGAAAAACCCACCATGACACGGTTGACAGGATAGAAAAACAAACACAAAGAAAACTACCAGGGGAAAGAGAGGTGGGACAAAAAAATCTCAAAATAAGCTCCTTGAGAAATAAAATGGTACTAATGCTCAAATAAGGATTTTAATTTTTCTGATTATTATCTATCTGATATAGAGAGTAATTTATTACAAAAATGGATTTCAATTTGCCTCTCAAAAATGTAGTGACTCTAGATTTTCCTAGATTTTAATAGATTCACCAATAAATCTTATCCTTATGTGTTTTTTTGCTCTTAAAAATTGGATTCTATATTTAGGTTAACTACAAAAATCTTGCTATTCATTCCATTCAGTCTAACCCATCTTCTTTTCAGTATCCTTCGGAGACTGTTCCTTACTACCTTCCTCCAACTGCAGTTGGTTTGAAAGCTTGATCAGATTTCCATTCAGTAGCCTGTATAGTCGATTATACAGATACATTTTATAGCTGTAATCTATAGTTTTTTGTTCTTTTAACTCGGTTTCCAGAAACTAATGTTCTAACAATTTGACAGAGACAAAAGCCTGGAGAGGCTTACCAAAGAATACTAGTATTGTGATTAAAAATGGCGATAAAGGCAGAGGAGTGGTTCAACAAAATTCTTTCACATATATTGCAGAGAGGATATATATTCTCTTTGATAAACATTATTACAAGAAATAATCAACAGATAACTTGTCTGTTCTGAAATTGAGTATAATGCGTTAAGCAAATAAACATATATACATATATAATATTTTACAATAGTGAGTACACCCCTAACATTTTTGGAAATATCATATTATAATTTTTCATGAGACAACACTGAGGACATGAAACTTTGATACAATGTGACGCCAGTGTACAACTTGTATAGCAGTGTAATTTGGTGTGGCTTCACAATAGCTCAACACGCAGCCATCAATGTTCAGCTTGAGCTTGAGAAAGACTCGTGTTCAAGCTGAAATGTTGCTCATTTTGGTAAAATAAAACCCTTTTTTGGAAATGCTACTTGGATCGATTTTTGTAAGGGGAAAATTAATGTCTCTTTACACTATTTAAATTCCAATAACTGGGAATTGGTTACTGGAAATTTTTGATCTACTATTAATAAAGAATGACAAGAAGATAATGATTAAAACCTTTTTTTCTACATCAGTTAACTGTAATAGTTTGCTCGAATTTTCTAGATGCAGTTACAAAAACTAGAAAAAGTATATGATCAACTTAGACGGATCTAGAGCAAAAAAAGTGATGTTATTAAACAAAGTAAAATAACGTGCAATAGATTCAGAGAGAAGGGATATTTCTTGTGTGTCATTTCTAAACTGAGAGAAAGAGTGAATAAACTATCACAAGATAAAAGCCTTGGGTATGCATTTGAATCTCTAGTGGAGAGGCTGGTTATTATTAGGTGCTAATATCTGAGATAGAGGGGCTAAACAGAAGGTTTATCACTAGTTATAGCGATTCACATACAGTAATTTGCCATATCCTGAGGGGTTATTTGCACATATTGAAAAGCAATCCATTAATCCTGCTTTAACTTTTCAGAGGGGAAAACACAAAAAAATTATTTTGTTCTTTTGCGTCTGGTTACTAGTCCTAGGGTACAATTTAATAATATCAGAAAGTTGAGAAGCTTTACATGTAATTTATTTATGTTAATGCTGTTGTAGTATAAGAAATGGTATAACATGTTTTTGTAGTTATTCTACCAGATCTTTTTTATTCATACATATCTTGATTGTCGATTTATGTAATTTATATTACAGTGCAGTTGCTTCATAACATCAATCAAAACTACTGAGGTATGTTCCTTTTTTATATATGCACACAGTATGGGCATAGTTTTTTGCAGGAAACATTAAATCGGGGGCATTGCTAGGGTCCGGGTCCTCTTTGTTACAGTTTGCTCAGTAGGGCTGGGTTCACACAGAATATTTCACGGCACATTGTGAACTGCAGCATTTATTTTTATGGAGAAAAAAAAATTATGTTCCGTCGCTAATTTTACACGTACAGTATTTCACAAAGATCCTGTCCATCACCTCAGCAGTATACTGCATAATGAAAATAAGCACTGACAAATTTGCCTTTTCAAAACCTCTCATTTATGTACAAAAGTTACCTCTAAATATTATGGTCACCAAATAATACACCTATGCATAAAGCAGATATACCACACATATTACCGTCATACTGTTACTAAAAAAATCCCACAATACCAAGACTATAAATTCCAAATCTACTACTACCTAAGGCCTAAAAAATACTGCCAGACGGGGGGCGTGGCCTGGAGGAGCATGGAGTAGGTCGCTTGTGTGGAGAGCTCCGTGTGCATAGGAGATAAAGCGGCCTAATTAAACCTGATTTCCCACCCGAGACGCTGACAAAACCCTCAGGGGCTCTACTAGCTCGCTCTCTGCCACATACCACTGCCGAAAATCCGGGGTGTCTGCAGCAGTTCTACTTGTTCCTGCCGCGGTGGGCTGTGAGGAGATTCCACAGGGCCTGCCTGTTCCTGCTCATCACTCCCGGATCCTGCACGCTGCCAGTCACGCAAGGCTGATACGTACCGGAGATCTCACCTCCTGACTGAACCGAGCGCCCATCTGTCTCCAGCGAGGGAGCCCCTCTTCTGCCACCGGCTCCCGTGGACTGTGCGACCAGACCGAAGAGAGTGGAGCCTCCGCGCCATTCCCGACTGCCAGATCGCTACGCTGGACTGCACAGATAAGTCCCCCTGATCCCACTGCTGTCGGGTCCCGAGCCCCTGGCCTGAAACCAGGACCGGATCCCTGTCGGGGGAGACCCGTCCAGCTTCCCTGCCACACTCAGATTGCTTGGCTGAGCAACACATGGTGGCGGCCATTTTATGGTGTTCCCGGTGTCTGCCGTCCCTGCTCACCACTCTGCGGCACTCCAGCAATTCATTTATGCAACATCGTTGCCTAAAGCCCCAACACTACTCTGTATAGAGCTCCTGTTTGGCCCTGGTCAGGGAGGCCCACAGTTGGATCCCCTGCATACGCCTGCTGCATATCTATAAAATGTGGCAGTAGCCATTTCGTGGTCTCAGCAGTTACTGCCTCCTATACTTCTGTATCACTAGACCCTCTGGGCGATAGCCACCCTGTTACCCCTCTGGCTTCTGTGCCCCTCTAATCTTCTGGCTCACCTTAAAGTCCACTGGAGCCTGGTCCCTACATGTGCTACCTAAGGGTTTGTTCTGCACAGTAAACCTTAATGTGACTGCCCATCTCTGTCCCTACTACACAGTCAGAGGCCTTGAGTCAACATAAGCAGCTTCCAGCCTCACCATTAGTCCTGCACAACTATCCACAGAGATCTTGTTAAAATTGTGCTACATGAGGACTTGTTCTGCACAGTAAACCTTAATATGACTGCCCATCTCTGTCCCTACTACACAGTCAGAGGCCTTGAGTCAACATAAGCAGCTTCCAGCCACACCATTAGCCCTGCACAAATATTCACAGAGATTTTGTTAAAGCTTGCCCTTAAAATTGTGCTACCTGAGGGTTTGCTCTGCACAGTAAACCTTAATGTGACTGCCCATCTCTGTCTCTACTACGCAGTCAGAGGCCTTGAGTTAACATAAGCATTTTCCAGACTCACCACTAGTCCTGCACAACTATCCACAGAGATATTGTTAAAGCTTGCCTTTAAAACTAAAAAAAAAAAAAAAAAGTTCCGCTGATATTCGATTCTTCCTACTTTTACCCCGGTTGCTCACCCTGCAACTCACGCAAGGACTAACCACCCTCTACCCCTAATGGGCGGCACTACTAAGCGGAGAACCAAGACCAAGCCGACAAAGCTTACCGAATTCTTCCCACAATCGACATCGCAGCCATCATCAGTGGAACGTCGTATTTCCTTCCCTCCACTCTCTGCTACTTCACCTATCTCAAACTCCACGGACTCTCAAGACATGGGGGACCGGTCGAACATCACAGAAGCAACCCTTCAACGCCTTTTTTCCTCCTTCCGGGAAGACTTGCAAACCGATTTTAAACACATGATGTCAGAGTTCAAAGCCGACATACAATCCTTGGTATCGAGAACAGACCACCTAGAACATAAAATGTCGGAGTTTGCATCCTCCCATAATTCCCTAATAGATGCCAATGCTGCGCTGGAAGACGAGGTTCAAAGGTTATCTTCGAAACTTCTCGATCTGGAGGACAGGTCACGGAGAGAAAACATACGCATCCATGGAGTCCCGGAGTCTGTTACCCAAGATCTTCTCCAACCTTTTCTCGCGGACTTCATGGCCATAGTACTCCCTGAGGCTTCGCAAATAGATCTCACAATTGACCGTATCCACCGCCTACCTGAACCGAAGCAACTTCACCCCTCGGTCCCAAGGGACGTTATTGCCAAAATACACTTCTTCAGAACAAAGGACGATTTCCTCAGGGCTCTACGCAAACATCCTCCCTTGCCCGACAAATACAAAGATATAGCGATTTTCCCAGACCTCTCAGCAGGAACTATGCTGAAGCGTAAAGAATTCGCCCAGTACACCAAACTTCTCCGCGATCACAATATCTCCTACCACTGGGGCTTCCCTGTTAAGCTACTCATCACCAAAGACAATGTCACTACTGTCTGTCACACTCCGACAATGGTTAAGGAACTCCTACTTTCATGGGACCTGATTCACTCTCCGACTACTACCCCGACCAAAACCCAAAGATCTCGACCCGAAGTAGTTACACCGCTCTGGTCTGAGAAACATGGTAGATCCACCTCTCGCCTCCCTAAGCCTTATGACTGATAAACGGGTTGGGTCATGATATTGCTCACGACCTCCTTATAAAGTCTTTCTTTCCTTGTGGCGCTCTCCAAGCTTGGCTTGCTGTCCCGTGCGCCCTCTTGCCACAAGACTGTTGTGCCTCACTTTGCCTTTGCTTCCATTTTATGGAACCACTGTTCTTTTGCTAGGTTGTTTTTTAGTTCATTGCTTATAGGAACTTTACGGTTTTTTATGTTTACTGCCATGTCTCGAATAGTATTTATGATGTACTCTCCATTCTGCCTCTCTCCACCGGTTTTCGTACCTGGTTGCAATCTGTCGCATATATTCCCACTTACTTTTGATAATGGGGATTAAGATATTGTCTTTAAATGTCAATGGGCTCAATTCGCCCTTTAAAAGGTCGATCCTCTGGAGAGATGTCTTGAAAGCGAAAGCGGATGTTGTATGTCTCCAAGAGACACACCTAAGGCAGCAAGATTCTCATAGGTTGAGGCATAAGAGGTTTCCGGTACAATTTCTTACTCCCCTCACACAGAAAAAAGCGGGAATTGCATTTTTTGTTAAAGATACAGTCTCATTTTCACTTAAGCAAGCCCTTATTGATAGTAGCGGTAGATATATCATTATCCATTGTCTGTTAAATTCCACGGAATATACTATTGCCACACTTTGCCTAACAAAAGACAACCTCGATTCATTTCTAAAGTCATTGCTAAAGCTAAATCGCTCCATAATTCTAACCTCATCCTGTGTGGAGACTTTAATCTAGTCATAGACCCCCAGATAGATAAATCGCGCACCTGCCTCTCCAGGACCCAAGACCTAAAATCTTTACTCGCTATGGAGAACTCACACGATCCCTGGCGATATTCCCACCATGGGGAACTCGATTACACTTTTTTTTCTGCTCCAAATAACTCACATTCTCGTATAGATTTTTTTCTAACCACTCGACAAACCCTGCCTTATATTCTCTCATCTGAAATAGGCCATAGAACCTGGTCGGATCATGCCCCTACTTTCCTTGTCCTAGTAGACAAGTCCCCTCCTCAGCAATATTCTCCATGGAGGTTAAACAATTACTTATTGAAATCCACACCTATTGTTGAAGAGATCAAGGCATCTCTGCAAGAATACTTTGACTTAAACGCCTCCTCTGTATCTTTACCCTCCACACTCTGGTGCGCTCATAAGGCGTTCATCAGGGGGGTATTCCTCAAGATTGCATCCAGGGAAAAGCGCAGGAGAGAGAAGGAGCTCAATGATATCCTGGAAAAAATTCAGATCACTGACGACCTTGTTAAAATATCCCCATCTCCTTCTGTTATTGAAGAGTTGCATTCCTTGAAGCAGAAGCTGAAACTCATTAGTCTTCGGAAATATGAGTTTTCCCTGGCAAGGCTCCGATGGAACTTCTACTTGCAAGGAGACAGGCCAGGAAAACTGCTAGCTCGTAGGGTCAAACATATCCAAGCTAGATCTAGGATTGCTTCCCTCACAGTAAATGGACATAAAGTTACTAACCCCCAACAGATTGTTGACGCCTTCGCCCAATATTATAAATCACTATATAATCTTAAAGATGATTCCAGTTTGCCACCTGTTAGCACTGTGACAGTTCAATCTTTTCTAAGTAAGATGTCTTTACCAAGCCTTACAAATGAACAACTGGCACCTCTTAATTCTCCTATTACTCCCCAGGAATTACAACAAGCCGTTAATCAAGCTAAGTTAAATAAATCCCCAGGGCCAGATGGGCTCAGTAATGAATATTACAAACTTTTCCCCTCTCTTCTTAATCCGCACATACTGGACACCTTCAATTCTTTTATCGCTGGGAAATCACCCCCTGCAGAGATGTTAACAGCCACAATTGTGACCATCCCCAAACCAGGCAAGCCACAAGATATAATCTCTAATTACAGGCCTATTTCCCTACTCAACTCGGACATCAAACTATTCGCCAAAATCATAGCTAACAGAGTAAACGAAGTCCTACCTACTCTGGTTAACTCTGATCAAGTAGGTTTCGTAAGAAACAGACAGACTAGGGATGGAATCAGACGAGTGCTTAATGTCCTGCACTTCCTTAAGTTAGATAAATCCCCTTCAGCCCTACTCTCCCTAGATGGGGAAAAAGCCTTCGACCGGATTAACTGGTCCTACATGAGAGAAGTATTACTTAAATTTGGGTTTATTGGCCCCATCTTTGATGCAATTACCGCATTGTATACAGCGCCTACCGCAACTGTATACTCCTCGGGGTTTCTCTCCCATTCATTCAGTATAACAAATGGCACCCGCCAAGGATGCCCATTGTCACCTTTAATTTTCGACCTATGCATCGAACCTCTTGCCAAAATGATAAGGAAATCCTCTTCCATTGCAGGTGTTGACATTGCCGGTCACTGTCATAAGACTAGCTTATACGCTGATGATGTCCTTGTCATATGTCGGCAACCAGAAACGTCCATTCCCGCGCTATTAGAGTTACTCCACCTTTATTCAGAGGTCTCTCTGTATAAACTGAACATCGCCAAATCTACTATCTTACCCATCAACTGTCCACTGTCACTCCGAACCCGCTTATCGCACCTCAACTTTATTTGGTCCGACTCCTTTATTACATATTTAGGTGTTAAAATTTTCCCTGACCTATCCCAAACGATAGAGGCTAACTGGGAGGATCTTTATTTAACGTTGTCCGCTGAGACCTCCAGACTCAACCAATCCCCACTATCGTGGATAGCTAAAATTAACCTTTCTAAAATGCTTCTCCTCCCCAAATTTTTATATGTGGCGAGGGCACTTCCCTTCCTTATCCCAATGAAGTATCTACATAAACTCCAAACTCTCATCTTACAATTCATATGGGGTTCGAGTAGACCCCGTTTTAAAAGACAATACCTTTACAACCTGAAACAGTATGGAGGCATGGCAGTTCCTAATCTATCCGCGTATAATATTTCCTCCATTGTAGAACCGGCATTTTATCATTGGAATGTCCCTAACCTTCACCACTGGACCGTTATTGAAAACCAAACCTTATATAAGGGATCTGTGAAGGATCATTTGCTGGCCCTGCAACTCGGGTTCCCACCGCTCCATTCCTCACATTATAACCTGACCACTACTCAACATCTAATCACAACATGGTACCAACATATAGTGCGGAAGCATAGATTCCCTATTTCTAGAGACCAATGTCCCCTGTCGACACTATACGGCGCCATCCCGGACGTCCGTTTGGATCTGTGGATCTCAAATGGGATTTTAATTATTGGAGATCTGTTCTCTGAGGGCTCTTTTAAGTCATTTGTAGATCTTTCAGCCCAATATTCCTTACCGAAATCACAATTTTATATATACCTACAAATTAGGCATGCAATCCTCTCATTATCTGGCTCCCCTTCCACGTTCCCAAAACCGCCATTTTACCGTTTTCTCTTTGGAAGTAGTCAATTTACAAAAGGGCTCACAGCAGCTTACGCTACCATAATGATGACAGATGCTGAAAATAAACCTGACTATGTTCTTAAGTGGGAACAAGAACTCTCTAAATCCTTTCCGATGGAGGATTGGTGGTCTGTAGCGGCATCTACTCCCAAACACTCAAAATGTATTAATCACTTAGCACTGGCTAGGAAGATACATCTTCGATGGTACCTCACACCAGTCCGCACCGCACACATCTTCCCAGGTTCTTCCAAATGTGCTGGAGGCGCTGTGGCGCTGCTGGATCCTTACTGCATATGTGGTGGTTATGCCCAGCCATTCAGGCTCTATGGACAGGAATCGAGCAGTTGATACGCAACCTATACTGTTCGCAATTTAATCTCACTCCTGAGCTGGCACTTCTAGACATTAATATGGGTGATATTCCATACCCATACCGTACGGTTATCCAGCACGTCCTCATCGCCGCCAGACTTACCATAGCCCATCAATGGAATTCCACATCCTGCCCAAAGCTTAAGGAAGTTATAAATAGGGTTAACACCGAATTTCATAGTGAATTATCCCTTGTTGTTCCTCCTCATTTAATTGCTAAACAAAAAGACAGATGGACAGTCTGGGAAAACTCAAAGTACGCCACATAACCTAACGTTGTCCTTTCTTTCTGCTATTTATAGCCTCATATTGCCTATAATCGCTTTTGCCACTGTTAGAATGGGAAACAGAACTACTTTACTGTGAATCCTGTGTGTTTATGTCAACTGACTTAACAGATGATACATGGCTTATGTTCTCTCTTGTTATGCATTGGTTATTTTTGTTTTTTTGTATTGGATGCTTGTCCATACCTTGCCTTTTCCTTTGGTACTTGTTAAATGCAATAATTTACAATAAAAATCTCAATGTTAAAAAAAAAAAATAAATACTGCCAGACCATAAACACATGTGAGTACCACATAGTTATTACTAGTTGTACATGGGCTCTGCAGATATAGAATTAATTATAGTGTAGTTACAGCCAATGACTCACCAGTGACGTCTTTTCTGGTCGGAGTGGTCGTCTTCACCTTGTTTTTTTCCTTTCGGCCCAATCCACCACGATGACTGCTCCCGGTCATGACTCGTCTCTGCAGAATTTACCACACACATCGTAGAATTTCGTAGAATCCTCACTTTTCCAGATGCTTCTTACCCGTTCCTTATTTCTGTACCAACTCCTCATGGGGTGATAGGTGGAAGGGGGGGGTTATGGGATGATAGGTGGGGTCTGTATTTTGCAGAGGGTGTAGGAGCTACAGGTTATAGGCAGAATTTCCTGAGGAAAAAAATGAGGACCAACCCACTGGAGGTTGTGCTGTGGCCATATCTCTAGGATCATATTGTGCAGCCTGAAGTCCATCCCCTGCACACCCAGAAGACCAGCCTCAGCCATGACCTTTAAGGGGTGAAGAAAATAAAGTCTATTACAATCATCATTTTTGTAGCATTTATTATTAAATAGGTGTATAGCCCCCTTGGTCAGTAGCTATATATGCTCCCTCTGTAGGTAAGTATACATGTCCCTTCAGTAGGTAGGTATATACGTCCCCTCAGTAGACAGGTATATAGGTCACCTCTTTAGGAAGGTAGATATGATTATATAGGTCACCCCTTTAGGTAGGTATGTATATAGGTCCCTTCTTCAGGTAGATATGTACAAAGGTCCCCTTCTTAGATAGGTAGGTATATACAGTAAATGCCTTCCATAATAAGGCAAGCATATTGTCACGTCAAGGGAGGTGCAGTGAGCCCTAACTGGAACCCAGGCCACTGTCCCTGCCTACTTGACGTGCTGCCCTAGGCGGCAGACGGCAACTGGACGACAGTCCCTGCGCTACTAAAGTGCTGGGGCCGTGAGAAGCAAGAATGGTCAGACAGTCTGGGTCAATATCCAAAGGAACGCCAAAGCCACAAATCAGAACCAGAGGAATGAACGTAAACCAGCCGAGGTCGAAAGCCAAACGGAAGCGAAAGCACAAAATCAGGAGACAAGCCGGGGTAAGGAGAACAAGCCAAGGTCAGGTACACAGATAAGCAAAACAACAACACAAAGCACAAGAAACACGGTAGCCAGGAATATCACAGGCGCAGTACACAGCCTTCAGGGAGTTTACCGCCCCTGCAGCTGATTGGAGCGGCCTCCGGGTCCTCCCATTGGCTGGTGCACTCGCCCCCTGTCAGGAGTGGCTGGGCCCATGTCACTCACAGAGTTGTTAGCAGCAAGTGTATCAGGGTGGAATCGTGCATCAGCTGCTGCAGCCTGTTGATCGCAGCCTGAGCACAGCCTAGCCCTGACACATATAGGTCCCCTCCATATAGACAACTTGATCACAAGCAGTGGTCCTTCTGTAACACTGAAAATGGGGGAAAGTGAGAAGAGGAGACACTTATTAGTATCCACAGTCAGAAAGGTAGACTCTTCATTGAAGGGAGTGAAATGCTAGTTGTCATTAAATTAGTGTCAATACAAAAATGCTTAAAAGTAAAGAATACCTGATCTTTCAGGTAACTTCTCAGGACAAGCTGTCATATGCGTGTTTAAATGAGGAGTAGTACAATTTTATATTTGAGTGTTGGACCCTTAAACACTTCACTCATGTCCACAAAAATTGTGAATAGGATATTTCATTTATGGAGACACACTATGGCCCCTGGGGCACTCCTATGGGGGTGATGTCTTGGTGCACGTGTTGGGCTGCGCTTGGTGTTAGTGCAATTTAAAGCAACCAGACACACTTGTGAAGTTGCTGACATAACACTTCTTTACTGAACGATATTTGTGTGCCAGAAAATTCCAGATTACAGTCTCTCTATTAAGAGCACAGTAGACATACTTTGCAATCTAAAATATTAGTTTAACGGCTATGGAGAAGTGGATCCTCTGGACCACCGCATCCACGCCAGGGAGCGGAATCTAAGTAGGTTCCGCTATTCACCAGGGCCCGATGCAAGTTAGGTTGGGCTTGCTGTGGTGGGGGTCCTACCAGGTTGCTACCACTGATGTGACTTGCTTGTGGTGGTGGATGAGGTGCAGCATGGTACAGAATCCTAGAGAAAACTCATAGTCGGGGACAGGTGGGAAAGTCAGGACATGTGGCAAAGGTTCGCAGTCAAGTGACAGAGGCGAACGGTATGGTACACAGTATAACTAGGAAACTACTTGGGAACGCTTTCTTGCAAGGGACAAGGCACTATTGATCCAGCAGAGGAAGAGGCAGAGTTAAATGCGTTCAGCGTATGGAGATGGCCAATCACCGGCATGCTGACCCTTTAAATCTAGCAGACCTACCGGGCGCAGCCCTAGGCAGCGGGGAAGTGTGCGACAGACTGCAGGTAGAGAACAAGAAGCGAGGTGAGGTAAGTATATGGAGCTGGAATCAGTGCTGCGGGTACGCCCGCGATCCGGCATGCAGGTGATGGCGCCTGCAACCCTGCAGCATAGGCAGAGGGCATACTCATAATAATTAGCATATGAGAGGAGGTTTTCTCCCCTCATGAACTCTAAGCAGGTTCAGAGTCTCTAAGGGGGGCTAGTGTACAGCTCACTCCACTTTCTATTAACAGAGTAGTTATGAGAAACACATGAACCTATGCATCACCTACCTCTCTGAACCCCAATTTACCCAGCCCCACTTAGCCAACCCCTTTAGACATCCCCATCACAACCTGTAAAGAATGACACAAGGATGGATAAATTGGCCACAGCAGATGCTTTAGTAACAACACAGTATAAAAGACATAAATAACCATCAAATATGAATGCATATAGTTTACATACACTATATAAAAATATAGTTTACATACACTATATAAAGAGACACATATGCATGTTTTACTCACTCTCTGACATGAAATCAGAGTAAACCTTAACCGTTTTAGGTCAATTAGGATTATCACAATTATTTATATTTGCCAAATCCCAGAATTATAAGAGAGAGAGAGTCTTTTAAGACATTTTTAGTACTTTTTGCATAGTCAATAGTTCTTCTCACAATAGTTGTTAGGAATTTTGGCCCATTCCTCCTGACAGAATTGGTGTAACTGTTTGTATGTCGACTTGCTTGAACCTACTTTTTCAGCCTTGCCTACTCCAGAACACATACATAAATCCAAGCCCACCGCATTCAGGTACACCATCATCCCTCCAGAAATTACCTTCCCTGACTCCAAATCCACGTGGTGCACAAAAAAGCCCCCATTCCTGGCCACAAATACCGAAATTGCGTGATTGAGCTTCATGCCCACCCAATTTAACCTCTCTACTGAAACCATGTAAAGCCAGTACTGCCTCAGGACTATGTCCGACCACACTGTGATCATTCCCAGAAAAAGTGTCCGAACCCACTCCTGGAGGGGGCGGCCACCAAGGTCATTACCCTCCACATGCAAAACTACAATGGATCACAGCCATATCACGTGACTCTCCCAGCTGTCGTCCTTTCATTCGTAAATCAGCCCTTTTAGCACTCCAGTGCACAAATGAATGGCTAAAAATCCACACCAGGCACTGGTCCTCCACTGGAGAGGAAACAAAAATGAAGGGGGGGGGGGAGTGGGAGGAACACGTAATACACAGCACTACTGACACCCAAAATAACATGCACCCCCAAACACATCCCCTCAACTTAACGCTCAATACCCCCAGGTTTCTTCACGATGTATGCACTCCCCACCTCACCCCCTCAGTTAAACCCATTAACCCCTTGGACCTATACCAACAAGAAACCCTGAACTAGGTGAGGGCAAATTCAGAAGCAGAACCGATCCGACTCCCATCTACCAATTCACCTAACTGTCTCTGTACTAAGACCCCAATTGACCCCATTGGTTGCTGCACCAATACGGAAGGAATGTGGTGCAAACTGAGAAGGATCCAGCTCCAACACAAGTACGCATTGATGAAAAACTGCTGTGAACAAGAACGTCCTGTCAGCATGTCAGGGGAGCGGTCTCGGAACTACAGGTTGCCTTTCATGGTAACCCAAAAAACAACCCACTGGGCACATCTGCGAGCCCTACCCAGACACACCTTCCTACCTTTTTTAAACCTATCCAACTTAGAAGTCTGAACCTAGAACTCGAAATCACTCCCAGTGTCCCAATCATCTTCTGACAAAAAGCCCCCAGCGGTGAACCTACTGGGACAGACCAATTCCCCCACTCGTAATGCTCTGAAAAGGAAAAAGCTAAACGAAAAAGCGACGATTCAAAATCCGAGATACAGACTCACCCTAATACCCCACCAAGCCTTTTGAGCAGCTAAAAAACTACTGGCCGCCGCCCATTGACCGGAAACCTTCCTCTCCTAAACCCCTTCAACACCCTTCAAACAAGAAACGTTCTAGTAACGTCCTGCAACCCCTGCCACCTAAAACCAAATGCAAGAACTGACACAAAGCGATAGACTTTTGACACTGACCAACCCTCGTTTGCTTCATGACCCAAAAAACAAAACAGTGCCTCTGTCTTGTTCTCATCTGAAAACAAAGCCCCCATCCCCTTCAAACACCATTTCCAAAGGGAAAAGGAGGACATATAGGCCAACCAAGTCCCATCTGATACAGATGCCAAGAATAAACTGCCATCTTTGTGAAAATCACGTTCAACAGATCCATGGGGCAGTCCACTTCTCTGTCCGCGGCACCCAGAGCCAGCTCCTGGAAGTGGTCCCATTGCAAACAAGATACAACATCAGCTAAGGCATTTTTAACCCTCTGTACATTCATGCCAGCACCCATGCATTAAGATCCAAACAGCGTAACACCAACTTACGCAAAAGTCGGATAACTGGAAGGGATGAGGCCGAAAGAGTATTAATGACCTGCACAACCCCCAGATTGTCAGAATGGAAGTGTACCTTCTTATTCCAAATGCGATTGCCCCAAATATCGACTGCCACCTTGATAGGAAAGAGTTCCAACAGAGCCAGATTCCACACCAGCTCTGTCACCACCCACTCCTCCAGCAATTGGCCCACACACCACTCCACCTGACAATAAGCCCCAAAGCTGCATCCCTGTGAATATCCGCCTCCTCATTGGTCACTGCCTCCTCCATCATAATGGAATGCCCATTACAATGACTCAAAAACTCCTCCAAAACCCTTAAATCCTCCTTAAGTTCCGCTGTCAAGCAATTGAAATAATAGGAAGCCCTGATCCCTGATGTCGCAGCTGCAAGATGCCTACAGAATACTGTAACCATAGGGATAATCCTTCAAGCAAAGTTTAATTTCCCCAAAAGAGATTGCAAATCCCGCAACAAAATCTTCTTAATCGAGGTGGCCCAACAAACCTTCCACGTCAGGGCAACCAACTTCTCATCTGGCAAGCGATATTTCATCAATTCTGAATCCAGGCAGATTCCCCAAAAAATTGATGCACGTGGAAGTGTCCTCTGTCTTTTCAGGAGCCAGTGGAACGCCAAACCTATACGCAACCCACAGCACCATTACCAACACCAACGAACAGACTCTGGAGCCTGATGGACCCACATAAAAGAAGTCATTTAAATAATGGATCAGGGAAGGGATCCCTGAAACGTCTTTTACCACCCATTCCAAAAACAAACTGACAATTTCAAAGATAGAACATGAAATAGAACAACCCATAAGCAGACACTTATCAGCAAAAAATGAACCATCCGAAAAATAACCCAATAATTTGATACTTTCCAGGTGAACCGGCAACAGCCGGAAGGCTGATTCAATATCCTTTTTCTCCATGAGAGATCCCCAGCTGAGGGAACAAACCTAATGCACCACTGCATCAAATGACGTATAAACCACCAAGCAAAGTTCAGGGTCGATATCATCATTGACCGACAAACCTTTTGGGAAAACAGATGGTGGATAAACCTAAACTTCTTATCTTACCTTCTTGGGAACTACGCCCAGCAGCGAAACAATGGGGTCAGGGAATGGCATAACAGCAAAAGAACCCACCATCCTGCCCAAAGCCACCTCCTTAGCCAATTAATCTGCGAAAACCTCTGGGTGAAAGAGTGCAGAACAAAGATTCTTGGTTAAAAAGAGGATGACATGAGGTGGGGATGGCATCTGAAAGCCAAAGCAAGACACATCCCTCAATAACTGTGCCACCTGCTGATCCGGAAATCTACTTAGGTATGGCTCCATCGCTGTTACCTTCACCGGCATCTCCTCCTAGGGAAATAGTTAAGTCCCTGCCTTTTCCCTTATGGAAACAACCAAATGAACTGTGAAGCCATGTTACACAAGGTACAAACGTGCTTGAAGTGGCAACCAGCCCCAAAGCGACACTGGTTCTCATTAAATTATCAGCAGACCCTCACTTTGTCCCCCACCTAAGACATGCTTCCAGAGAATCTCTTAGCTCCCTGCTGGACAGGTCCGCCAGCCACACCGTGAAAGGGCTGCCCATAATGTGTAGGTGCCATGACCTTAAGCCACAGGCCAATATCCTTGGGACCACCACCTAACTGCCTTCCTTTGACAAAACTGCTCATCATTACACAGCCAGGCTTGACCCTCAGTAAATGTGCTGAGCCTCCCCAGTCGCATCCAAGTAGCAAAACAGAGCCAAGCGGTGCCCGACGCCTTTTCCCCAATGACACTTGCAAGGGTAACAAAAGTGGCAAACTAATTTTCTCCTCTTCCTCTTTCTTCCCTTTATCCAAATTAAATTTTTCCAATTGGAGAAGTGAAAATATTTCACCATACTCGTTCTACCAAATCTGCTCCTTGACTTCCTTCTTCAAGTGCACCCACAGAGGGCCCTTGAAACACATATAAACTTTGCCTTTGGCCCTATTGTCCGACCAGATAAAATCATCCTGCTCCTTTTCCACCTGTACCGAAATGGTCACACCAGAATCCCTAGCCAAGGAAACAGAACCTGCTATCTCACTACCCCCCAGGATTGGCCCTCTTCCCTCTGCCGGACACTCACACTGGGGATGCCATCCCACCCCTCCCCGAATTCTGCTGAAAATGCAACAAGAACTCCTTAAAGCTCCCTGCTAACTCCTGCCAACTGGAAATACCCACCTCCATGCCCATTGCCTGACCTACCTGGATGGGAAGTACCGGGACCCCCTAAGATGCCCTGAGACAAACCGACAGTAGAAAATGGACAAGAGATGGACATGTGCTCAACAGACTGCACAGGAGCTGTATTCCTCTCAGTGTCGCTGCTTCCGCGTCGATCTACGCCAAACTCCTGGTGGATCGAAACTTCAAACTCGGAATCGTGCGTGGTGTGGTGGGCCAACCACCACAATGATGATAGCTGCAGATGAGGGGGCACTCCTGAGGAAGGAGAGGGGCCAATCACGGCATCGATCCTAGCCCAGCCAAGTGTCACCCGCCCATTGTAGTACGGCCAATATCCTGGCTCACAGCTGAGGTCATGACAGGAGCCAATGGAATGCTCTGACGACGGCACCTGGCAGGCCCCCCGACTGAACCCTTGCCAGGGTGACCTGCCATCTCACTGGGCAAAACGTTGGCTGAAGCCACAGCAGGGGCGTCCATAGTAGCAGTTCCAGGCCAGGCAGCACGGCAGCATGCACCTGGGCATGCCTTCCCGGCTTGAAGCATCCCTGGAGGGGCTCCTGCAGTGCAGATGGGCCCTGAGGGTAACTTCAGGGTTCAACTTTATTGGTGGTTATACCCGGCGCCTCCTTGGTGTTGGGGAAGATGCAGGAGCCCCAGGGGAAGCAGCCTCCCTCAACACCCTTCTAACCTGGGCTTGTAGCCACACTGATCCACGAACTCTGGCCACCTGCCAGAGCTCATTGGGGAGCTCAGCAACCCCTGACATGACTCCCTAAAAGGTCCACTTAAAAATTGCAGCAGGTCTATCGGGGCACAGCGGGAGCAGCGGACGGCAGTCTGACTTTCACAGTTTCATCCACGCATATGTTCCCGCGCCATGCAGGGCGCAGTATTTATTTCTTGCTCCCTGCACAGCTTGCGTCACCACTCTGACTCGCCAGGTCATGAGGGGTATCCCTCAATGGGCTGCGCCCACATGTCCGGCCCAGGTCTGTCTAAGTAATACTTTGCTGAAGGAGGGACCTTCAAGGGTTGGCTTCCCTGTGGCAATAAACTAGAAGTACTGACTTACTCACGGTCTGAGTGATATTGTTCCCTATCACAGCGGGTAGGACAGACAAAAATTTGTGACGTGAAAATCGTGCGGCATGGGCTGACGCCATAGTTCCACGAGGTTACCAGTAATGTAAGAAAACACCTAATTCAGCACTGTGGAAAATATTAGTAATTTGTGAAGGCACCAATGTGGAGAATGATGTCCCTTCAGTGTGGACGGGATAGATGCTGGGTGTAGTAGTGCTTTGCACAATGCAGTGAAGATTCACACTGCATGATCTAGGCGGGTTACATTAATCCCCTTGTCAGCAGTAGGACTTACTTGTAGGCAAGACTAAGAACACCTCCTAAACTCCGTCCATTGGTCTGGGTGTCACTAACTCTTTCTGAGCTAGGTTCAGTTGGCTTGGTATTAGCTTAACAGGAGCTTTTATGGAAACCACTTTCCTTTCCTCTAATTAGGACCCTAACTGGACTAAACTGGTTTATTTGAGCCCTGTGGTGTGAGAAGGTTGGACTGGAGAATGTTTCTGGAAGCCTGCAGAAAAAAATTATAATTAAGAGATTGAGTCACTCTCATTCATTGAGTCACTCTCATGCCTTGTAGTCAGTACAAGGCATCAAAGTACAAGGAGAATTGGAATTACTCTATCCTCAGTATACACACATAACAGCTAATAAATTTTACATTTTTTAATCCGAAGTGCCCAAAGAGAATTGTGACAGAGTGTACCAGATCTATTGCCACATGACAACTATTTCACTTAGCATCAAGAGGAAGTGTACTGGGTAACCATATATACACCTCACGTAGCTCCTGCTCCCCTCTACCTCTGTAGTATACCCTCAGTAGCATCAATAGCATGGCGAACATTAGAGTAGTGTAACATGTGACATAAGCAGTGCGATGAGCTGTACTGTAAACTTACAAGGATTATCAGCAGTCTCTCTCTTTCTTTATCATCGTCTGACTTTGCAACTTTTTCCCTTCACCATAGATTTTTCTGAGCAGCATATAACCTAATACTTCAGTGAGCTGATCTGCTTGGGACAGATTTTAGCAGTGAGTTGAAGTGAGAAGTGAGAAAAGTGCCATTTTTCACTAATAAAATATTAAGCATTTTTTCTATTTGCTAATTCTGTTGATTTATGCAGTTTGTTGAAAGGTAAGTGTTCATTTGGGGTATTACATTTGACTACACATGCAGTTATATTTGGCATAACCCATTTTAAGCTATTTCCTTTGTGCTGTATATGTAAGTGAAAAACAGATACTCATTCCCTATCAGAACTCCTTCTCCTGCCTCTCATAGCACTTACTCCTAAAAGAACAGCCCTAAGACTGTAAACTTAAGCTTCACTAAGACACTAAGGCTTTACTGTTTCAGTGGTGTCTTCAATGGGATCTAGTGGGTAAAGTTTAATAATAACAATATCATACCAGGTAAATGAATTTCTTTGGTATATTACTCTTGCCATATGTGGTCTCATCAGAAGCTAGTGAATGGTAATTTTATTTTTCATATATACCCTTGTTTTTTATACTTGAATTTTCCACTTTATAAACTAACTGCTATACGTTTACTTTTAATCTTAACAGTGTAGATTAAATGTTATGTTTTAAAGTGAGTATTTAGCAGTTACATGTGCATTTCTATGGATAAAAAATTTTCATAAAAAGTTTTTGGGAACTTACCTTCCCTCAGTTCCTTTTCATATAACACATGCAACCAGTTCACATCCCAGCTTTTGCCACTCCATAACATCTCCATATATAGCTTCCAGCAAAGGTTCTGGCCCTCAATAGAAAGGCTTGTTGTAGGATAATTTTATAGCCCAAGGCAGTAATTTTAGTTAAATAAGTATGGCTTGATATTTCAGCACTAGTAAGTATTTGTATGTCAAGGTGGGCAGTGTGAGCAGTGACCGCATGATATAAAGGGGAGGTGGTTTGCATAAAATTATCTATGAATATTGAAAAGATTATCTGTAGAACTTAATGAATCGGATGTAAAGGTAATAGTCTACACCATTAGACTACACCATTTATGTAAACTCGATGCTTGAATTTTTTAACTTTTTTGTGCTCATCTAAATGTTTTCTGTCAAAGCCATTAGCCATAAGTCTACATAAAATGTGCATTTACCCTAACGAGTTATTCATGAAAGACAAATTAAAGAAAACACTTAAGTGGTGAGGATTAGAAAAAATAAATCTATTAACCTAAGATAAGAAAGTATAGTAGTTTCTTAAAGAGATGTGTAATAAGTGAAGCTGACAAGACATGCAGAAACAGAATGTAAGGCCGGCCATGCACATTAGATAGCTGTCAGCTGAACACTAGCTCAGGTAACAGCTCTCTCCTCATCCCTCATACACATGCACACTTTTCTTGGCTGAGCATGCATGTATTCTGAATTGGGAGAGGTGACTAAGCCACTGCCAGAAACCTCTTTTATCGGTTTATCTCCTTACAGGACAAAATAATTAGGCACTGAAATTCAACTGCCTGACCATCCTCCCTTGGTTGAGAGTTGGGAGGCCCCTACAGACATTGAAGGTCAACTGATTCTGCTCAAATTGGTTTGTTAACCCCTTGTAAGCAGAAAGGTGACCTCTTGTATTGGTATTGCAGGCTGGGTAGTGTACAGATACTGTAAGGAAGCACAGCAACTTCTCCGGATGATGTTGCCTGAAAACAATTACCTCAACAGGCACAAAATGGAAATACAAGCAAAACCTACTTATAACAACTGTCTGAAATCACCTTCTGGGAAGTTTAAGGCTACCTCTTGGTGTTCACCAGAGCCTGCCGCAAAGCAGGTTGGACTTGTCCACAAGAGACCCAGGTTGCTTTTGTGGACAACAGACAGGACAAGTAAGAAGCAACAGAGATAAACAGAGGCCAAACACAGAAGGAGAAGAATGGTCAAATGAGCCAAGGTCAGGCCAGGAGAGTACGAGGTACAGAATCCAAATCCATAGAGTAGTCTAGATAGTAAGCCAGAAGTCACTAAATAATATATACAATACAGTGCTTGACAATTCTCGCTAGATGACATTTTAAACAAAGTTGCGGCAGGCAATTCTTTTGTGGCAACCTTTTAAATAACTTAATCTCTATTGATCTTAAAAAAGGCCCTGTCACTGAGGGCACTCTAGTTCTCATTCTTTCTTGAGGACCCAGTATTACACAGTCCCAGTCCCACACCACTACTTGCTCTGATATGCAGTGTAGAGCGAGGTTTATTTACCCGTAAACCTCTGTTGTTCCACGAACAAATTACAGCGCTGGACGGCCCAGAAGATGGTATTATGAGAAGATTGTTTAATTTAAATACTAGGGAAGATGTGTTTCATGCATGAGTGCACTTCATCTAATTCCATGATGACACAGATGTCACAAATGTCACACACCTGCTCCAGGAATCCTCTGGCCTCAGCTGTCTTTCTGGCTGCTTACAGTCTCCCACACTTCCGCTAACCACACTGTCATCAATAGGATGTACTTGACTTATTCACTTCACAGACCAACTAGCTGTCCACAGTTCAGAGCCATTCTTTGTAGCTACAGTTATTGCTCTCTGACACTTGTCAACTCAGCACCAGCTCAGCCCATCACTCATCAACTCACTACTCAGCTCAACACGGCACAGTTGTGGAAAGAGCCATTTAATGTGGTGCTATAGACTCACCAACAACTTAGTCGTCTCTCAGTCACTAATCACCATTATTGCTGGGGGTTCCTATGCTAGCTTAGATTTGATTGCTGCCATGTCTCAAATGCACAGACACCACAGGTGATAGGGCCTTTCAGAGGCGGGACAATGGGTAGGAGAAGATAGGCAATCGCCTAAGGCTTCACTTCATCCCAGGCAGGAAGGGGGCGCAAATAGATATGGAGTGGGGTGAATTTTACATTAGGAGGGTAGGGGTGGAGCGCTACATGCCTTATTTCTCTAGGGCACCAGAATACCTTGTCCCAGCCCTGGGGTCTTTTGAAGCAGGACCACATGCTGAGAATCACTTCCTATGGACGGAGCATTTGTTTCATTGGGTGTTTCCTCAATGACATGTGCTGAGCAGTGGGGGAGCTTAGGTAAAGTCCTAAATCCTGGAATAACTGAGTGAATTTTGGGTGAAGTTACTGGAGCTGGGGGTGACTTTTTGAACATAATTCATCACACCAAATAAAAACATCTATTTTTTTTTTGGGTATGATTAATTATACAGACAAAGAAAAAATTAAAATAGCCATAATATGCACAAGAGAAAGCTCCACCAAGAATTAGGGTGGACCAAACCATTATACCTGACGTAGCATAGGAATGAATAGATTGTGAGATTGTGTTGGCATGTTTATCAAACTATGTTTGCGTATGGAACGACTTTTATACATTTTTAATGCATTCTAAACAAAGCTATTGGATTTTACCATGGAGGGCTGGATTCTCTTGAATAGGTTGCAAGTTCTATCTAATTCATGGTGTCTTTTTTTTTTGCAGTGGGCTCAGTTTATCAGTATGCCCAACTAACTTTACCTATGCAGCAGAAAATGAATGTAGGATAGAACCAGCGTATCTTCTGTGTTAAAATCAAGCCTTTATTTCCATCCGTAGATACAGGGGGTACAAGGAATCAACCGACGCGTTTCAGGCGTTTACATTTTGCCCTTGTTCACAGTAATACATATACACATCAACTTCATGTTTTAAATAGGTATAGGGGTGGTACTTACACCATTACGTCATTTCCCCTTCAATAAAACTTATCTTTTTTTTAAAAACTGTAGTGTTACACCAAAAGGTCTTCCTATCACAACAACTACATTTACTTAACTAGATTACTAGGAGCACATACTCAGGGCTCCTAGTAGATATATGCAAGATCATTTCTATGATTGATTCCGAGTGGAGCTCGCGTTTCTAATCTCATATATCCTGGAAGCCTCACGAAGGCGCTCAACGTTTGCGCCAAGTTCTCGCTTCCAATTCTCGGGGACGTTCTACCTTCTCTATTCCCGCTACCTGCGGGATATCATGAAGTGAGTTTTTGTGTGACATTCAACAAAATGTTTGGGTAACTCTGATTATGTGCTCTGTCCCTTTTTATTATTAGCCATATGTTCTGAAATGCGTTGTTTTTCTTTCCGAATAGTATTACTATATAGATATATTACAAGCCATTGCACGCCCTAATAGATAAGATGGGTCTGTATCGCAATTTATAAATTCTTTTATTGTATAGGATTTGTTTGTATTGAGTCCCACAAAGTTATCTTTTTTAATACTTAATTTACATGTTACATCTTTTTTTGTTACATGGATAGAAACCTTTCAAATTCATCCAGGTTTCTGTATATTTCCTGTCTGTGAATTTACTTCTGGTTATGTCATCTGCTATTGTTTTGCTTCGTTTAGCTTTCCATATGGATTCCTCATGGTATGACTATCTGCAGTTTGAATCTTCCCTTAAGATATTAACACCTTAAGGACCCAGGCGCTGTTTTGGCCTTCCTGAACCCGCCCCTATTTTTGAAAATCTGGCAATATGTCACTTTTATGTGAGAATAACTTTTTGGGACACTTTTACCTAGAATTATTGATTCGAGTATTGTTTTCTCGTGACACAATTGTGCTTTAAAGTTAGTAAGAAATTTTTATCCATACAATCTTGTTTGTTTGTGAAAAATATCAAAATTTCATGAAAATTTGGAATAAAAAAATTTGCAACAATTTTGAAAGTTGCTAAAATTTCTTGCGTGCAAGAACAGATAAGTATTCCCCAATCAACAATAGTTTTTAACTTGCATCTACCATATGTCCACTATAGGTTGGCATCATTTTTTAAATGTCTTTTTTTTTTTTACGACATTAGGGGGCTTAGAAATTTAGTAGTAATTTCTCACATTTTCAAGAAAATTTGCAATATACATTTTTTAGGGACTCACTCCAGTTTCTGTAGGACGTGCTGTGAGGGGGCTGCTTGTTAGATAACCCCCTAAGTACACCATCTGAGAAAACTAGACCCTTAACGTATTTAAAACATATTAGGAAGTTTGATAAACCATTTAGAATATTGCACAGAAAATTAAAACAGCAAAGTGGAGGTGAAATTCAAAAATTTCACTTTTTTGCAGGATTTTCAATATTTATACCATTATTCACTGGAATACCGTAAATGTGACTAGGTAAATGCAACTTAATATTCAATTCCCCCAGGGTCTGCGTTTTAGAGTTAATCCCATATGTGTGCCCTAGTGCATTATTTGGCTCACACTAAAGCCCAAGAATAGGAGGAGCACCTACTATACTTCTAGGGTCTCATTTTCAATACGATTTTTATTTAGGCGCCCATTCAGGTTTGGGACACCCTAAGGTGCTAAAACTTAATAAACACCCCTAAATAGACCGCATATTGAAACTTACACCCCTTAAGGAATATATCCATGGAGTGCATTGAGATATATAGACCCCACAACATGATTCAACAATTTTTTTTTAGCATAAGGCTGTGAAAATTAAAAAAACATTTTTTTTTCCATAATTTGCTCTTTTTAGCTTTAAATATGTTTCATATATAAAAGGAATCCTGCGAAAAAAATAACTAAAACTTTGTTAAGCAATTTCTTCCAGTTCGGCAATACCCTACATTGTGGGTGTAACAATGCTGTTTGGGCGCATAGCAGGGCGTTATATAAGGGAGGGAGCGCTATTTGGCTTTTGGAACGAGATTTTGGTGGGGCCATGTCGCATTTGCAAAAGCCCCCAAAATAGCAGAACAGGCGAAATCTTACAGAAGTCGCCCCTTTTTGTGATTTCAACACCCATCAGGGGATCTCATCTAGGGGTTTGCTATGTGCATTTAGGATGCACGGTGTTCCATAGTTTTTTTTTTTTAGGCATTGGGAATGAAAATGGGGGGAAAAAACGCAGTTCGGTCATTGTTTTTTTTTTGAGTCTTTCAATTTTACAGCATTCGCCGTGCGTGTAAATGATGTTGATAACTTTACTATGGGTGGTCTAGGTACAATTACCAATGATATAGGATTTTAAAGTTTTTTCTGTTTTATTACTTTACACAGTAGAATTACGTCTATAAAAAATTGCGTTTTATGTTGTCCTATTCTATGACGCCATAATTTCTTTAATTTGCTGTGTTGCAGAGCTGTGTTATGGGATGTTTTTTGCGGGTGAGTGAAGTTTTATTGATACCATTATGCGGTGCATATGATGCTATGTTCACTTTTTATTAATGTTTTTGTGGAAGATGTTTTGAACAAAATACAGCAATCTTGGTAGTGTTTTTTATTTTTATTTTTTATAGCGGTAATGTACGGTAAATATAACATGTAGCTTTACTCAGCAGGTCAATACGATTAACAGATACCCAATTGTATATTTTTTTATGTTTACTGATTTTATACAAAAAAAAACACTTTTATTCAACCAGGAAAATCGTTTTTGTTTCGCCATAGTCGGAGGAGCCATAACCTTTTAAATTTTTCTGTGCTTGGAGCTGTGTAGGGACTTGTTTTTGCAAGATGAGTTGACGTTTTTATTAGTAATATTTTTGGCGGGGACAGGCTTTTTGATCGCTTTTAAATCCATTTTTTGGAGGACAGGGTGAAGAAAATACTGCAATCCCTAGCTAGTGTTTTTTATTTTTATTTTTACACAGGGCACAACCATGCAGTAGTCGTGATAAGTTAGCTTACTCTTATGGGTCGCTACGATGTATTGGCAGGATACCCTATTTATATAGTTTTTTTTAAGCTGAAGCACTTAAAAAAAAACAGAAAAGTGTTTTTAGTGTGTAAACTACTACTTTTTATGCATCGCTATCTTCTGAGGCTATACACTTTTCTTTTTCCGTTGTACAGAGCTGTATGAGGACTTTTTTTTTGCGGATGAAACAGAGGGTTTTAATTAGGTACAAACTTTGGCGTTTTCTAGGATGTTTTTGATCGCTTTTTTTATTCCCATTTTATGTTGTGCGGGATATGAACAATATCTTAATTCTTGTGATTGTTTTTCTTGGGTTTTTTTTTTTACGCGTTCCAGTACCGGTTAATTTAACATGAACAGATTTATAGGGTCAGGTCGGTTACGCACGCGGCTCGATACCAAATATGGGTACTTTATTTATTTTTGATCATTTATGGGCGCGATTGGCGTTTGTAAGGGGAAAAAGGGGGTTGTACATATTTTTATTTTATTTTTGTGTTTGTGTTTTACTCATGTTTTTCACTTTTTTTTAACTTTTTCACGTTATTTTTTTACTTTTCCCCATAGGGGATTTGAATGAGGGATCTTTACGAATCTCTCATTCAAATAGGAACAGTACATAGCTTTTGTATGACTGGTTCCTATGACAACTGTCAGTCACGATGCCGGGGCGTTGCCCACAGGGCAAGGGACCGGGGGAGTCGTGACGTCTTAGGACAAAACGGAAGGCTTCTCTGCCCTGCAGTGTTGATAATTTTTGGTAGGGAGGGAGGAGTGCCCCACGGTCGTCAGATCCGTGCGTGCTGATGCCGCCGATACACCCCCCAGAGACGCAGGAGAGGCGATTCCTCCTCGCCGTTCTCTCTTAATTATTTGCGACCGATCGTCGCGATAATTAAGGGGTTAACAACGGCCTCGCCCCGGGAGCGATCCGGGGTCAGGGGCCGCGCTGCGGGATGTCAGCTGTTAATATACAGCTGATACCCCGCGCCGATCGCGCAAAAACTCTGCCTTAGAGTTCGCGCGCGATCATTGGACGTTCATACGTTCAGTGTGCGGTGAACCCCCAAACCCCTGGACGTATGGGATACGGCCAGGGTCGTGAAGGGGGGTTAAATGAAAACGCCTAAAAACGGTCGGTTATTCCTTGTACCCCCTGTATTACGGATGGAATAAGGCTTTTTTTTAAAAAAAAAAGATGTGGTTCTACCCACTTTTCTTTTCTGCTGCTACTTTGGGCTTAAAAAGGGGAAAAGCCTATGAAGTGCGATAAACCACTGGGGATCTAGCCGAGCTGTAAAACAGGTGCGGGGTTTAAAATTATTAGTGGCAGTTTTCTTTTAAAATTGACTGTTTAACTTTATATCCGCTGATGGAATGGGTCTGGTTGTACTACATTGTTTCTTGTCCCCCTTCCAGGGGGCTGGGTGAAATGTTTTTTTCTGTAACCCTTTTAAAAAAAAGAGCAGTACGCCTCATAAGGCCACGCTCAGAGTTGTGTTTGAGCAGTTTTTTGGGTACAGATTTGGGAGTAAAATTCGACAAGTTGCAAAATAAAACATGTAAACAGGATTTTGAAATCCTCACCTACATGTCTAATAAAAATCTATGCAAATTTCACAGAATGTTGTAGATTTGCATGTTTTTTTTACTTTTTAAGATTGCTCTAAATGCAAAGAGTGAAATTTATGCAAATCTACAGCAAAAGTCCACAGACTTTTCTGGCCATTTCTGTACAATGCCTCGGTTTTTAGAACACCAGGTTCAATGAACCAGAAGCAACTCTACTCACCTGCCACTGATATCAAAAGTGGGGATGTTTCCCCATGTGAGGTGGAGAACACGGTACACCTCGGCCACCACCGCAGGTAAGTTGCGCCATGGATAGCAACCTGGCGGTCGCTAGGTAGAATAGTTTTGCTGCAGGCTCTGGTGAAAACCAGCCACCCCTTAGACTCCGTATCCTGGTAAAGTTTTACTTCACTGCGGTGGGGCCGGGATCCATACTCAAACCCTTACCATACAGATTGGTGACTTTCTAAAATAAGAGTATTGGAGATTTGTTTTCAAGATAGGTGCAGGATCCAGAAATTGATAGTTGCAGCTGTGCATAAAAACACTGACACATGTAAAGATGGGGGAAGACTGACCCGAAACATTGAGATTTATTAGTACAAGATGGATTAAAAGTTATGTTTTACTTCTTTTTTCTACTTGCTCTTTCTGAAACATCCCAGCAGAGAGTATGATCCATTGCAAATTCAACATATTTTATCTTGCAAAAAAACAGCATTGCCTTTTATTGAAGAACCAGCATGCACTTTTTTTCTTCTTCATTACTGAGTTGAATGTAGCTCTCAATCAGCACTCCTCTTGTCTCCTCTTGTCACTCCTCACAAACGTCTCCAGATTTCTTCGTGTCTCCCCACACTTGGAAAATTTACTCCCCAACAACTCAGACTCCCCCAACTTTCCAGCTTCAAAAGGGAACTAAAAACCCACCCCTTTTAGGATTGCCTTGACCTGAATAACACCGCTGTCCCCCCACCCCCCAAAAAATATCTGCCCCTACTTCTGTTCTTTCCCCCCTTCCTGTAGATTGTAAGCCTTCGCGGGCAGGGCCCTCCCCCTCGTACCTGTTGTTGTCGAGTTGTCACTATTGTAAATTTTTTGACTTTTGTAGTGTTTTTAACCCCTGAATTACAGCGCCCTGGAATCAATGGCGCTATAAAATAAATAATAATAATAATAAATAATAATGTGGCTCACAACTTAAAAAAGGTTGGGGACCTCTGTCTTAGGTGAATAGATGCTTTGCTATTATATTGACTGCTTCCCCAATGTAATCAGACTAGTAATTTTGTTTGTTTTCCAATACTTTTACTTTCCAATACTTATACTAGTTGAAGAAAAAGTTTTTAGAATTAACAAATGCACATATTGGGTCATAGTTATTGTTGCAGTAATTACATTTTTTTGGTTTAGAGAAACAAGTGTTTTCAAGAAACATATTATGGTAAATTACTCTGAATGATTTTAGTAATTGTAAATGACTTATGTAGTAAAAGTTTTCCTGTACAGATCGTTTATGTACATTTCAGCAATGTGTCATTTATGTGAACTGATGGTGCATTTTTTAGGGAACATATATTTTATTATTTGCAGCACAATACCTGCCCCATGAGGTTGCAGTGTATTCATAAGCACTCCTGTGCATTTTATGATCTGAATAAATAGTATCTTAATAAACATTATAACATAATTCTACACTTACCTAAAGTTACCATGCACTAATCACCCCAGGCATTGATGGCAAGGTTTTCAACCCTTTACTTAAAGAGGTGTTCCGGGACTGATTAATGCTCGTTTGTCTATCTGGATATGAGTAAAAATAGAAGAAAAGACTTATACTTACCTCCCAGATACTCCTGTTAGGTCCTGGCTGCTGGTTCGTTCAGCCAGGAAGTAAGTAGTGAACATCCATCATTCACGTGACAGCAGCAGCCAATCACAGGCCACAACATCACCTGCACATGACATCTCTGGCATGTAATTGGCTGGAGCTGTCACGTGAACGCTGAAGGTTCATTACTTCATCCAGGGATGAACGCACCGGCAGCTGGGAGTGAACTGGAGTGTCCGGAAGGTAAGTATGACTCTTCTCTTCTATTTTTACTCATACCTCGATCCAAGAAGGAGCATTAATAAGTCCCGAAACACCTCTTTAAGTCTTTACAACCTTCAAGTTTTTAGCATTTCTGTCAGACTTCTTTATTAAGCAGCATCAATTGACTCAGAGAGCCCAATGACAAAGATCAACAAATTCATATTTTTTTTATTTTTAATGTTTTTTTTTTCCACTACAGTGACTAATTTTAAACATGAAGGTAAAGTGTAGTGTACACGATGGGTGTTGTAGTACACTACGAGACTTTAATTATGTTTTGTGATGTTTGCGTAAATGTCTGTAATCATTATATTATCTATGCTATGTAAAGTGTCTGCTCAACTGTGTTTGACCCCTGTACTCTGCTAGCAGCTTGAGCACATGTCTGGTAAAAAGTATTAAGTCATTCAGCTTGGCAAATATGCTATTGATTCTACAGTCACTCAACCTCAGTGGAGGAAATAACTAGAGAAATATCCACGGCACACCAACGTGTATAATTTTATTTTATTACAATTAACGTGATATACAGAATGTAAAAAAAGAGCCAATATACCGCACAAAATTAGTATCCAAGATATAAGTGTCAAGGAGAGGATGTCAGAGATATATGGATCAGAGGAAGGACAGTATATGGATCAGAGAAAAGTGAAAGGGAAGCAGAGAAGGCAAAGGATAATGAGAATGGTAGGAGTAGAATATAGGGTACATAGAGAGAAGAGGACATGAGCAAGAAAAGGGGAATATGAAAAGGTCTAAGAGCAAAGCAAGAGGGGGAAGAAAATGGGAGAATAGTTCACCTGAAAAAAGTCACAGGATACATACTATATGTGGAGGTGGAGTGCAGTAAAGTATATTTTGAAATCGGCACTATGTTAAAAAATAGTGAAGGTTAGAGGCGTATACGGATAGTCAGAACAGGATAAAGAGTAGTTACCAGGGTAATGTTGGAGTCAGGAATTGTATGGCCAAAAAGCTCTCAATAAGACTGGAATAAGAGAAAACAAGAAGGAATTACTATGGTGCAATGGCCACTAAACACAGGGGTAAGGAATGCAAAGAGATAGAAGTAGGTACCTTAGAAGGATGGATGGAGATGTAGTGCATCTGAGACAAAAGCAGGAAGCCCAGTGAGTGCGCTATTGTGCCGCTGGCTGGAAGTATATAATGGCACGTGCGCGGGAAACCCGCATATGTGCAGAAGACAGAAAGGAGTCAGAGCGTGCAGAGGGCAAAGATGTGCATGCTCCGTGGGTGAGCAGCGCTGAGCTGTGAAAAGGAAGGTGCTAGAGACAGGAAGAGGAGACTAATGAGGTAGAAATGAAGAAACTTGAGATTAAACCAGGTACAGGAAGGTAGTAAAGCAAAGGCTAGTGTAAATATGAATAAGAGGAGAAATGGAAAGGAGAAGACAAAAGATGATAAATATGGATAAAAATATGAGAGGTGACACAGTAAAAGGTAATATAGGATATAAAGAGAAATAAGTAAAATAAGGGGGAACTAGACAAGGTGTAAAAAGAGTAAACCATCAAAAATAAAGGTAGATACAGATAATTGAAATTAGCAGGGTAGTAAAGATAACAGGAGAAAAGGAGGGGAGGGGGAGATACATTACTGATTCGTAGTGGGACGTTATTTTGCCTGTAAGGCAAAAATAATGCATATAAATCAGAGAAACATATAAGATCAAAAACTAAACTACAAGAAAACAGAATAAAATATAATATACTGTGAAGACATATATCATGGTATAATATATTGTGAAGACAAATACATATATCTTGGTATTTACAAGTATATAATTAAACCATTTTATGTGAGGATATCGTATTCATGGTTGAAGGCATTAGGTTTGAGTGTTTGCAAGGTGTCAATCCAGAACCTCTCACATTTCAGTAGAACCATCCGGTTGCCACCTCTGCATGGTACCAGAATCTGTTCAATTATTTGATATCGCAATTGCAATATGTGATGGTTATGATAATAAAAATGGGCTGGTATAGGTAGCAGGAGGTCTCCACAACAGATCGTGGACGTGTTTGAGACACGGTCCTTAATTTGTTGGGACAAACATAGGCAAGGGACACTTAAGTAGGTAAACCACAAAATTAGACCTACAGGAGTAGTAGCCATTCATAGGGTATTTTTTGCTGGTTCGTGGGTGTGAAAAGGAGATAACAGATGAGCACTGTGGAAGGAGTAGTCATAGCAAACAGATAGGGGGTGAGTAGAAGTTTATAAGTTAGGCAAATTTAGTGTCATGTGTTGGTCTCTCTTGTTCCATCTGTGGGTTATTTAATCTCATCAGTTCTATAGCTGACACAGGCTTAGCTTCCCCTGGGCTCAGGGAGCAGATTATCCCTTTGCTTCCCTGGCCACATGGTAAAATATGAAAGAGAGAGGAAAAGATCAAGAGGATGGAAAGCAGCAGTGTCGCTGGCAGCAGAACTTTAGATCTCCAGGATTTCATGAGGTAAATCGAATCTCACCACACCTCATGGTCTTTGGGACTCAGTAGCTTCTGCATTTTATTGCACAAAATAAGAATTTGAAACAATAGAAAAACAGAACCTAATATTTGGAACAGAAACCTTTGTTTGCAATTACGGAAGTCAGATGTTTCCTGTGGTTATTGACCAAGTTTGCACACAGTACAGCAGGAATTTTGGCCCTCTCCTCCATACAGGTCTTCTCAAGATTTTTCAGGTTTTGGGGCTGTCGCTGGGCTACATTGAGTTTCAGCTCCCTCCAAAGGTTTTTGATTTGGTTCAGGTCTGGAGACTGGCTCCTGGCTTCAATGCTCTTACTGATTGAAGGAGGTTGTTGGCCAAAATCTCGGGATCTATGGCCTCACCCATTCTCCCTTCAATATGGTGCAGTCGTCCTGTCCCTGTCCTGTCCTGTCTGAGAGTCATGGAAACCCAGTGACAATGACTGGGGGAGTCAGAGTGGAGGGAAACAATGACTGAGGCTCAGAGTAAGGAGAGACACTGGGTGGATGGAGTCAGAGTGGGGGAAGTGGCAGTGTTTGGGGGATCAGACTGGGGGGAGAAACTGGTTGAAGGGCTCAGAGTGGGGGGGAAGACAGTGTTTGGAGGAGTTAAAGTGGAGGAAGACAGTTTCTATACTTCTAACATCTGAAGCTGCTGTCTGTACTGCACAGAACACAGGGGGCAATTTCAGAATATCTCTCACTTCCCCTACAGACAGTCCCCACTTACTGGAGGGACTGTGTCTCTTCATATTTAACTTTTCAATCTGCTACCCAGCTTCAGGCAGCTCTTGCCACCACCATCTTTACCTCCTCCTCACACACACTAACTAACTAATGCTTTCTTCTCTAATGCACCAACGATCAGTCCCTGCTACTAGCATCATATGTAGATAATTATGACTCCAACTAAATTTTCAAAACACACAAGAGCATCAGGTTACTCTTCTATACTGCCATTACCCTTTAAAAGTCCTGCCTGTGTTCCCTTTAAAAGGGTTATCCAGTTAATTTTATAAAAATGAAAAAAACCTTTTACTCACCTGTCCTCTCCCTTTTCATCCAGTGCTGCGCTGTACTCTCTCTGTCAGTCTTCTCAATTTTTTTTTCTGACTTCTAATGAATAGAACATCAGAATATTCTTAGCCTGAGAAATGATTTTCCATTACCTCCTGCCACTGACCCAGTGTTGAATTAGTGCTACCATCGCTTGATTTGAACTGATTTAAACAGATTTTCTGCATTCTGCTATATAGTTGCATCATGCTGTGTAAAGCTGGATGATAGTAGATAGATAGATAGATAGATAGATAGATAGATAGATAGATAGATAGATAGATAGGTCAGAGATCCTCAACAAGTGGGTCAGGAGTGTTTCTGCTGGTTGGTTGGCCATGAGTGGTATGACTATATGTACTATCAAATTACATTATGTTAGATGTAACCTAACTACCAATTAGTGTTAATTTGCGCTGGATAATATGTGTCAAATTTCACAACAAGGGGCCACATGTATGAAAACTGCCTAGGTCTAATACTCTATTTTGTTGCCCAAGGGAACCAAGCAAAGCGCCCCTTTCATTTCATATAGTGCTCTGGAAAAATTAAAGAGGCGCTCAGATTGGTTAAATGGGCAACAAAGAGAGTTTTAGACGTAGACAGTTTTCATACATGTGGCCCAAAATATTTAGCAGCAAATGTTTGGAATTTCCTAATTTCTTCTTTCTGTTTAGTTAAAATTTTTCTGAAGTTGAATGTGGCTCCTGATCGGAAATAAAATTGTGGCTCACAAGTTACAAAAGTTTGGGGACCTCTGTCTTGAGTGAATAGATGCTCTGCTATTATACTGATTAGGTCCCCAACATACTGTATTCAGACTTTTTTTTTTTTTGCTGCATTATTCCCTATAAGAGTTGAAAGATAAAAGCTTTAGAATTTTTTTTCCAGATACTTCTAATAATTATATAACCTTTCTTCACTTACAAAAATAAGTGTTTCCAGGAAACACATTACGGTAAATTACTCTTAATGCTTCCAGTAATTGTAAAGATCTTTTACAGTATAACATTATGTCTGATGAAGAGAGCTAGTACTCTGGAAAGCTTACCATCAAATATACTCAGTTAGGCTCTAAAAGGTATTGCCTGATTTCTTCACTTTCTACTGTTTCCTTGATACAACATTATACTACTAGCAGACTGTTTACACACATTTCAGCGGTATGTCATTTATGTGAGATGATGGTGAAGTTTTTAGGGAACATATATTTTGTTCCTTGCAGTACAATGCCTGCACTATGAACTATCACTCCAGTATATACCTGCTTTACTGAGGGGACCTATATAGACATGCCTAACTGAAGGGAACTATATATACCTGCCTTACTGAGGGGAGCTACATATACCTGCCTAACTGAGGGGACCTATATATACCTGCCTAACTAAGGGCACTTATGGCTGTACGGGGCCCTGAAATTCCTGATGGCGGCCCTAGGTACAAGGCGTGGTTCACACATGACTAGATGTTGAAGGTATATAAGCAAAGGAATTATTTCACCCTTTTATAGCTGTAAAAATAAAGATAAAATGCAAGGTGTCAGGCTTTCAGATGAATGCAAAACAGAACCATTGGTATAGTTCAGGTATTTAGAGGAATATTTCAATCTTCAGCATTTATGGTACAGTATATCTTCTGGATATGCCATAAATGCCAGATAGGTGTAGGATTCACATCTGGGACCCTCTGACATTCGGAAAGCAGGGTTTGCCATTCAGTATTGTCTTAACAGCATTATGGGCCCCTGGGCACAGCTGTGCACTGGGCCCCCCAACCAACATAACAACTCACAGGAATAAATATATACATTATCAATAACATAAATGTATAACCTGCAACACCACCACATAGTGGTCAGACTCCAGCTCATGTTCCCATCACATTACAATAAATACAGCACTAATTCAAAACAGTAGCAAAATAACCCCTGAAATGTAGGGACTGACAGGAGACATCTCTCATGAATTCTCTTCAGTCCTCGTCCCTGCAGAATTTACAACACAAGCATCTTAGACTTCTCGCTTTTTCAGCACTTCCCTACCAATTCCTACTTCTGATATGGGTGCCCCATAAAGTAAGTAGGTAGTAATGTTGCCCACCATTAAGTAGGTAGGTATATAGATCCTAGTAAGTAGGTATACAGGCCCACTGTAGGTAGGTAGAGTAGCCCCCTGTATTCAGATAGTTATATATGCCCCCTGTGGATAGATATACAGCCCTCTGTAGACAGGTAGGTATATACAGTATATCCCTGTAGGTAGATAAGTAGGTATACAGCCCTGTGTAGATGGTAGGAATAAATGCCCCCCACCCTGTAGGCAGGTATACAGACCCCCGTAAATAGATAGGTTGATATATAGCACCCTGTACTTATACAATCTCCTGTAGATAGGTAGATATGTAGCCCCCTTTAGGTATATATAGCCCTGTGTACATATACAGCTGCCTGTAGGTATATATGCAGCCTCCTGTAAGTATATAGTAACCTGTGGATAAGTTTATAGCCACCCTAGGTATATATATACAGCCTCCTGTAGGTATATGGTCCCCTGTAGGTATACAGCTCCCTGTAGTTATATCTGCCTCATGTAGGTATATATGCCCCCTCTAGGTGTATAGCCCACTGTAAGTATATATGCCTCTTGTAGGTATATATGCCCTCTGTAGGTATATATGCCCTCTGTTGGTATATATGCCACCTGTTGGTATACAACCCCCTGTTGGTATACAGCCCCCTGTAGGTATATATGCCCATTGTAGGTGTATAACCCTCTGTAGGTATATATGCCCCTTGTAGGTATATATGCCCTCTGTTGGTATATATGCCACCTGTTGGTATACAACCCCCTGTTGGTATACAGCCCACTGTAGGTATATATGGTCCCCTGTAGGTATACAGCTCCCTGTAGTTATATCTGCCTCATGTAGGTATATATGCCCCCTCTAGGTGTATAGCCCACTGTAAGTATATATGCCTCTTGTAGGTATATATGCCCTCTGTAGGTATATCTGCCTCATGTAGGTATATATGCCCCCTCTAGGTGTATAGCCCACTGTAAGTATATATGCCTCTTGTAGGTATATATGCCCTCTGTAGGTATATATGCCCATTGTAGGTATATATGCCTCCTGTAGGTTTCTTGGTAGGCCGACTATATTGGTGGTGCTGTAGGCTAGTCAGTACTCCTGCACAGGGCCTGGAGAAGATGTTAAGCAAGGGGGGAGGCCGCTGCCACCCATTGGTTTCATGGGTTGAGTAAAAAGAACAGACCTACCCAATGTTTTTTTTCTGCCATTTAATTATCTCAACTGTATGCGCGTCTTCGCAATGTTCATATAGTTGAGAATTACTGCAGAGCAGCATGTCATCAGCTCCCTGCCCCACCAATCAATGTAGATTATTATTTATTAATATTATTATTTATTTTTCAGCGTCATTGATTTCAGAGCGCTGTACATTCGAGGAGTGATACATACATAATATGTGTCAAAGAACAGTGGTACAATAAATAGCTAACAACTAGAACAGTGGGAGAAAGGACCCTGCCCGCGAAGGTTTATAATCTACAAGAAAGGAGGAAAGAGACAGAAGGTGAGGAGCAGACATGTTTGTAGGATTGTGTAGGGGCAGCAGGGTTATTGTAGGTTATAGGCTTTCCTGGATAGATGGATTTTCAGGTTGCTTTTGAAGCTAGTGTGGGTCGGGGAGAGTTTAATGTGTTGGGGTAGTGAGTTCCAGAGTATGGGGAAGCTTGGGAGAAGTCTTGGAGACTGACACAAAGAGAGTAGAAGGTCCTGTGAGAAACAGAGACTGTGTGAGGTTAGGTATCTAGAGATTAAGGCAGGAAGGTATAGAGGTGAAATAAGTATTTTAACACACCACCAATTTTCTAAGTAAAAATGTTGGTAACAATCCATCCAATCCACACAAGCAAAGAAATCAAAGCATAGATGTCCATAAATTATTTGTAATAATGAGAGATGACACAGGGAAAAGGTATTGAACATGCTTACTAAAATGTATCTAATACTTTGTACAAGAGTCTTTGATGGTGATGATGACAGCTTCAAGACGCTTCCTAAATAGAGAAACTAGTTGCATGCATTGCTCAGGTTCATTGTGGCCCATTCTTCGACAGAAACATTCAAATCCTGGAGGTTCTGTGGGCTCCTTTCATGAACTCTGAGCTTTAGTTCCTTCCATAGATTTTCTATTGGATTTAGGTCAGATGAGTGACTAGGCCATTCTAGCAGCTTTACTTTCTTTCACTGGAACCAAATCCACTATTTCCATGCTGATTACTTCACAATAGCACCATTTGTCCATTCTTGATACACTTTCACCAGAGCAGCACCAAAGCAGTACACAGACTGTGAAGTTCCGGAAACACTTCTACCCTTGGCCTAAATGCCAATAATCATTTGTTCTACAACTTTAAATAAATCGAAGTGCTGCATTTTTCTCTTTATATTTATGTGGTTGGACTCTTGGGTCACAGTATATATTCTCTGGCATCCAGATCCAACTGCTTCATTATGAGTGTATATATATATATATATATATATATATATATATATATATATATATATATATATATATATATACACACACTACCGTTCAAAAGTTTGGGGTCACTTAGAAATTTCCTTATTTTTGAAAGAAAAGCACAGTTTTTTTTCAATGAAGCGAACATTAGATGAATCAGAAATACACTCTATACATTGTTAACCCCTTAAGCCACACGCCAGAAAAGTAGTTAATGACCAGAACATTTTTTTGTTTTTGTCTTCTTGCGTTTCAACAGTCGGAACTTTTTTATTTTTTCAATGACGCAGTTGTATGAGGCCTCATTTTATTCAAGACAAGTTGTACTTTATGGGGGAATAGTTTAAATTCACTTATAAATAATTGCAGAATTTTTAGTTTTTTTGAATTTTTTTTTTACACTGTTCACATTTCACACTTAATAACTTGTTAGATTAAGTCTAGAGGTTATTATGGTCGAGTGGATACCTAATATGTGTAGGGTAACTGTTTTACTTTTTCTATTTTCTTTTTTTTTTACACTTGGTAATGTATTAGCATATTCATATATGCAAATACATTATAATCTGTGTCAGTCTGACACAGGCAGTGATCAGGGCAGCCCACAGTCTGCCCTGATCACTGGCTTGTTACACAGTCAGCCCTGGGGCTACTCTAGGTCCCCAGGGCTGCCTGTGCAGCCATTCCCTGGGCTCTGTCGGGTCACCAGGAGTCCCGATCACCAGACAGAGCAGGGATACCCTTTGAGTGCGCTGCAGTGATGGACTGCGGCAATCAAAGGGTTCCCCAGTGCTTGCAGGAGCTGCGCTGGGATCAGGGCTGTGTAGTACAGCCCCGTTCTCAGCGCTGTTGCGGCGGGCAGTCGTTAAGGAGTTAATGTGGTAAATGACTATTCTAAAGAAAAACTTAATATAAAAGTGGAGAATCAATAACCACTAATGTAAACACCTAAATTGTAGCATGAATACATAAAGGGTGTAAAAACTGAAATATACCTTTAATTATGAATAACTAAAATATGTTGAAGACTATAAATACTGTCAGACTATAATACCTAATGGGAAACGGAAAAAGGTGGGGGGGGGGGGAGAACTAACTATCAGTCTTAAACTCACCCTAGTGAATATAAAGGATAATCGTCCCGTAAGAACGGTCCTGTCTCGAACCTTACCCTATCTACACTAAATTACACTACTACTAAGCTAAATCTACAAAACTACCCTATATAAATAACAGATATGTCTAATGAGCAATGGTTAGTTGCTAAATAATAGACAAATCCCTTTAATAGTGCTTGTGTCCCAACATGTCCCAATATTCGAATTATCCCCTCAGGAACAGGAATCTCGTCTAAAATTAACAATGTGTCCATCCACCCAAACCCCCGCTACTACCCCCCTGACCCATGATTCAATAGCTCAGAAAAATGAAGTTATTAATCTGTCCAATAGAGAACTTAATAGACATGAACTAGCAGTATTGCAGAAGGGACTTTCTTTCGTCCCTACTGGGAGGTTTCAGATTTTTAATTGGGCAAAGGATTTAAATCTGTTTGCGTGCAAATTACATTAGTTTAAGTTCTTTAAAAACCGGGACAGGCGTGAATGTATGGAGTTGGGGATTCCCCGGGAAATCTTAGGAGATGTCCATCTTTTGAGTGAGCTTGCTGAGGAACCTGTGAATAGTGAAGGTCCCTTTACATCACTGAGGAATAAAAGTACCAAAATGCCGCCACAAAGTGATTTCTCTTGTATCGATTTATTTGTTGATCTCACCATAAAGGAACTCGTGTCTGCCAACTTGAGAACTAGTAGATGGAACTGTAATAAGAATGAGTACTTAGCGATACAGACATTGTCTAAGGATGCCACTATAGTAATAAAGCCCTCTGATAAGGGGGGTAATGTAGTCGTACTAAGTACGGACCAATACAAAACCATGTGCCTGAGAATTTTGAGTGATCGGGATAGTTATGAGGTTCTGAGAGAGAATCCCTCAAAGGTATATCAGGAAGAATTAAAAACTATTCTAGTGGAAGCAAAAAGGGGCGGCTTAATAAATAAGGATGAATTCAAGTTTTTGTTTCCTAATACACCACAGCTTCCCACATTCTACTGTTTGCCTAAGATACATAAAGGAGTTGAACCCTTGCGGGGCAGACCGATTGTTTCAGGTGTGGGAGGTTTGAGTCACAATGTGGGTGTTTATTTGGATAAAATACTTGCACCCTTTGTGACAGCGCTTCCCTCCCACACACGAGACACTTTAGATCTGCTCCGTAAGTTAGAGGGATTAAGCATTCCTCCCTCATCTTTTTGGCAAGTATAGATGTGGAGGCGCTATACTCGTCTATCCCTCATACAAGTGGCCTTCGAGCAGTGGAAGCATATCTCAATACTAGAGGATGCCAGTTTAGACCACATAATGAATTTGTGCTAGCTCTACTTGAATTTGTCCTCACCAAAAATCTTTTTACCTTTGATGGGAGAGTCTACCACCAGCTCAGGGGCACTGCGATGGGCAATTCTTGTGCGCCATCTTACGCAAATTTGCTCCTGGGCTGGTGGGAGGACAACTGTGTATTTAGTGACACAGATACATGTGGTACGGATAACATCCTTTTTTTGGACACATTATATAGATGACATTCTGATTATTAGGACAGGCACTAAAGAGGAATTTGAGGGTTTCGTGGAACATCTTAATGCTAATAATGACATTGGGTTACGTTTTACGGTTGAGATTAATTCTTATACTCTCCCATTTTTGGATATTCTTATCACTAAAAATGAGGGATGAAGAGGATTCCGTGTTCCGCCTAATTGCGGATTTTGATGGACAGCAAGTGATGTGAGGGAGATCATAACCAAATATTGGCCTATTTTGAGATCTTAACCTTGATTTATGTGATGCAGTGGGGCTGTATCCTCACATCACATACAGGAGAGTCAAAAATCTGAAGGATTTGTTGGTACACAGTCACTTCTGCCCCCCTGAAACCAATAGCACCTGGTTAGGAACAAAACCTAAGGGCTGTTATAGGTGTGGCGGATGTGTGGCATGCCCGTTTATCGAGACAGGAGGTACATTCTTCAGCAATGTTTTGTCAAGGGATTTTGAAATTAGACATTTTGCTAATTGTAAAACAAAGGGCATAGTTTACAAAGCTACTTGCAGTTGCGGACTAGAGTATGTTGGCAAAACCTTCAGAGAATTTCGAAGAAGGGTAAGCGAACATATTAATGATATACACAGCAATCGTGACACTTCAATAGCGTGTCACGTAAATGCAGTACATGGGGGGGATCCCACATGCATAAAATTTAAGGCCATTAATGTCATCAAATCCCCTGACGGGTGGAGACTGGGACAAGTTACTCCTGCGGCGTGAAACATTCTGGATCTTTAAATTAAAGACAGTCACGCCACAGGGGTTAAATGAACAATTAAATTTTCCTGTTACATTTAAAGATTCCTGATACTCTGTAAATATGCCTTTGACTAGTGAAGTAACTGCTATTGTTTTAAACCCACTTGTGAATTTATGAGATCATGCTGCTCGTTTATTGAGCGCTTTTTAGGTCCGTACCAGGGTACTGCATGAGCGAGGAACGGCGCTGTATATTCTGTGGCTGTGTGGGCTGGTGGTGGGTGTGCGACATGACTTTGTATTAAGTTGCGCGGCCGCCCTCTGTCTGCGCATGCGTGCGGCAGGGTGGGCGCCGCCATCTTACTTGTGGCAGCATCTGTGGGAAAGACCTTCCATCCAGCATGCTTTTCGTTGCACCGGAACCGGAAGTGCGTCACATTTCATATTTAAACGCGGTAATCCCGGCACTTGGCGGCGCCGATAGAGCAGGGTGTACTACTCTGTCAGACACCTTACCATAGGTGCGTCCTTATTGGGAATTGGAAGTGTCGGATCACTTGGTAAGTTTCCTTGCACCTTTGGAAACTTGTTTGCTTTGTTATCCCATAGGGTTGGCATCTGATAGCAATATGTATTTTTGTATTTTATAGATGTGACGACACTCGGGGGTTACCTTACCCTAATTTGGGGCTATTTACTCCATATTATACTTTTAGACTACACGGGTAAGTCGATACATTCTTTTTCATTACAAGAGACATACCTGTGAATGGAGATGGTACATTGGAGGTACAGTCTCTAGAAATTTCCCTTTTTACAGGCATATTTAACCTTTTTAGAGTGCCTCTTAGCCATACTAGTCCCCTGAGGAATATTGGCAATACGAAACATGTCGGGACTTAAGCACTATTAAAGGGATTTGTCTATTATTTAGCAACTAACCATTGCTTATTAGACGTATCTGTTATTTATATAGGGTAGTTTTGTAGATTTAGTATAGCAGTAGTATGGTAAATGACTATTCTAGCTGCAAATGTCTGGTTGTTAATGCAATATCTACATAGGTGTATAGAGGCCCATTTCCAACAACCATCACTCCAGTGTTCTAATGGTACATTGTGTTTGCTAACTGTGTGAGAAAGCTATTGGATATTTTGAACACCCTTGAAAACCCTTGTGCAAGTATGTTAGCACAGGTGAAAACAGTTTTGCTGATTAGAGAAGCTATAAAACTGACCTTCCTTTCAGCTAGTTTAGAATCTGGAGCATTACATTTGTTTTTTTCGATTAAACTAGCAATATGGCCAGAATAAGAGAACTTTCATGTGAAACTGGACAAGTCTATTCGTGTGCTGAGAGATGAAGGCTATTTCATGTGAGAAATTGCCAAGAAACTGAAGATTTCCTACAATGGTGTGTACTACTCGCTTCAGAGGAGAGCACAAACAGGCTCTAATCAGAGTAGAAAGAAAAGTGGGAGGCCCCGCTGCACAAATGAGCAACAAGACAAGTACATTAGAGTCTCTAGTTTGAGAAATCGATGCCTCACAGATCCTCAACTGGCAGCTTCATTAAATAGTACCTGCAAAACGCCAGTGTCAACGTCTACAATGAAGAGGCGACTCCGGTATGCTGGCCTTCAGGGCAGTGGCAAAGAAAAAGCCATATCTGAGACTGGCTAATAAAAGGAAAATTCGATTAATATGGGCTAAAGAACACAGACATTGGACAGAGGAAGATTGGAAAAAAGTGTTATGGACAGACGAATCGAAGTTTGAGGTGTTTGGATCACACAGAAGAACATTTGTGAGATGCAGAACAACTGAAAAGAAGCTGGAAGAGTGCTTGACGCCATCTGTCAAGCATGGTGGAGGTAATGTGATGGTCTGGGGTTGCTTTGGTGCTGGTAAAGTGAGAGATTTGTACAAGGTAAAAGGGATTTTGAATAAGGAAGGCTATCACTCCATTTTGCAACGCCATGCCCTACCCTGTGGACAGCGCTTGATTGGAGCCAATTTCATCCTGCAACAGGATAATGACCCAAAGCACACCTCCAAATTATGCAAGAACTATTTAGGGAAGAAGCCGGCAGCTGGTATTCTATCTGCAATGGAGTGGCCAGCGCAGTCACCAGATCTCAACCCCATTGAGCTTGACCGTATGGTACGCAAAAAGTGCCCATCAAGCCAATCCAACTTGTGGGAGGGGCTTCTGGAAGCACGGGGTGAAACTTCTCCAGATGACCTCAGCAAATTAACAGCTAGAATGCCAAAGGTCTGCAATGCTGGAATTGCTGCAAAGGGAGCATTCTTTGATGAAAGCAAAGTTTGAAGTAGAAAATTATTATTTCCAATAAAAAATCATTATTTCTAACCTTGTTAATGTCTGCACTATATTTCCATTCATTTTGCAACTCATTTGATAAATAAAAGTATGAGTTTTCATGGAAAACGGTAGTGTATATATATATATACAAAATAAAGAAAATGTAAAAAAATAAAATGTAAAATTATATATATATATATATATATGCATGAACACCTTATTTTTAACCAGGCGCACTCCAAAACCAGCCGCATTGCAGAGCACCCGCAGCACTTTGTAATACGCCTGAGATCGGGGGGCGTGCAGGAGGCGGGATGCACTAGAACCGTGTGAAGCTACACATTTATAGCTTTAGTACGGAACATCCAGGCCCATTACTGCTGGAACAGGTAAACCCTTTTAAAAGTGGTTTACCAGAACCAGAAGTGTCTCTTTTGCACTAGCATGTGCTAAATCTATGACCCGCAGTAGAACAGGTTCATAGATTCAGGCGCATTCTACACTGTTATTGTGCGCAATAAAATTGGCGTCTGGGTGCCAAAAATCATACATGTCACCCATAGTCTTTATTGTTACATTAAAAAAAAAATGCACACACAAAATTCATATATAAAAAATCAGTAGGGAAGCAATACAAAATGTGGCCACTGGGGGAAAATGTAATGCCATACATTAAATATATGAATAAATAAATGAGTTGAGGTGCCTGTGTCTTTCTGGGGGTAAAGAATTGCCATATTTAAAATGTATTATGTATTTATTTGCACCATGTCACTTTTCTGAATGTATTTAATGCTGCTGTAGATTGCTGCACTCTGTTTTGCACTGTGACATTAACCTTTTACTGGTGTGAATATTAATTTTTTTTTAATTAAAATATTTACTGATCTATTCCCCCTTTTTTTTTTTTTAAAAAAAATTTATGTATGAAAAGTGTTTTTTATATATTATATAAAAATAATTATATTATATATATGTATATATATATATATATATATATATATATATATCTGTGGGGTTTACAGTAGATAATATACGCAGCAAAAATTTAAAATTTTTATATAGAGAATCTCCATTTATGTTTTTTAACCCCTTCCCGAGATAAGACGTCCCCTAGCCCTAGGGGGGTGCTTTCCCCCCAAATGGATGTATGGGTACGTCCTGGCGATGTGAGGTTAAAAGCAAAAACCCGCACGATCGCGACATGGGAAGGAAAGTATTTACCGCTGGCCTCATGCCAATCCCTTTGTCTATAGTGGAAAGCTCGGCCGCGGTGTTTAAACCCCCTTAGCTCAGGATAATTAACCCTTCCCCCCCTTGGGCGTATCCTGCCCAGGTGGTTGGGGCTTCGCACCTGGACTTTTGGATACGTCCTGGGATCGGGAACACTAAGCAGAGTTCCCGATCGGGCGGGTGTCAGTTATTTACAGCGGGACATCCCGCAGGGTCACCCCCGACCCCGGATCGCCCCGGGGGGGGGGGGGGTTAAACCTTTTTATCGCGACAATGGGTCGCAATAACTAGGGGACGCGGGAGGAGTCGCTTCCTGGTCTTGGGCCCCGGCAGCGGCCCCGGGAGGGCGCCCGTGCAGCCCTTGCCTTCCCTACGACAGACGGGGGCAGAGAATCCCTTTCCGGGTTGTCTGTGCGAAAAATTGCCCGGCGTGCCCTGGGGGGCATTCCCGGCACGTGACTGACATTTACCTTGGAACCAGTTAGCAAAAAGCTTTTATATTCCTATTGAATGGGAGATTAAGTCTTCATTCAAAACCCTTGGGGAAATGTAAAAAAAAAAAACGTGAAAAAGTGAAAAAAAGGAAAAAAGTGAAAAAAAGTAAACACAAACACAAAAATAAAAAAAAAAATACGTACACCGCCCTTTTCCCTTTACAAACCCCAATCCCCCCAAAAAGATCAAAAAAATAAAAACCTTTTTGGGTATCCCGCGTGCGTAAGCCCTGCCCTAAAAAAAATTGTCATTTTAAATTTAAACCCGTACGGTAAACAAAAAAAAAAAAAAAAAAAACAATGAATTAAGATTATTGACATCCCGCAGCACAAAAAATGGAATAAAAAGCGATAAAAATTTCCTAGAAAACCCAAAGTTGTCCCAAATTAAAAAAGTCGTTACCCCACAAAAAAAAGTCCTTAACGTTCTTTTTTACGGAAAAAAAAAAAATGTATAGTTAGAGAAGCGATGTATAAATATTTTTTACCACTAAAAAAACACTTTTCTTTTTTTTTAAAGTGCTTCAAATAAAAAAAAATATTAAAGGGGGTATCGCCATAATGTACGACCCAAAGAGAAAAAACTTTTTTCACGGATACTGCACGGTGAGCCCTTTTAAAAATAAAAGTAAAAACCTACTAGGATTGCAGTTTTTTTTCACCCTGGCCCCCAAAAAATGGATTTAAAGGATCAAAAAGCCTTGTCCCCCCAAAAATGATATTTAAAAAAAAACGTCAACTCATCTCGCAAAAAAACAAGCCCCTACACAGCTCCAAGAAAAAAAATTTAAAAGTTATGGTCTAGATATCATGAAAAAATTAAATTTTCCCGGGGAAAATTTTTTTTTTTGGTAAAAAAAAAAATATAAAAGGGGGGATCGTGTATGATTCCCTTTTAAATACCTTCATTTATAGTACAGTGGGTATAAAAAATAAAAATCATACCAAAATTGTGGGTTTTTTATTAAAACTTAAAAAAAAAACCCTTAAAAAAAAAGTGAACATAGCATTCATATGCCCCCATAATGGTACCAATAAAAATTAACAATGAAAAAAACAAACCCCGTTTTTAAAGTTTTGCCACAACAAAATTTAAAAAGTTATGGCTGTTTAAAGAAAAATGGAATTCTACTGTGTAAAAGTAATAAAACAGAAAAAAACTATATAAAATCTTATCATTTTAATTGTAAGAACCCCCAAAAAAAAAGTTTAAATATTTTAACTGAGGGAAATACTGTAAAAATTTAAATCAAAAAAACAATGAACGAAGCGTTTTCCCCCTTTTCATTTCCAATGCTAAAAAAAAACTTTGGGAAACCGTGTGCCCAAAATGAGAATAAATCCCTAGATGAGATCCCTGATGGGTGTTTAAAACCAAAATGGGGCGCTTCTGGAAAGGGTTTTGCTGTTCTGCTCTTTGGGGGCTTTGCAAATGCGACATGGCCCCCCCAAAAATTGGTTCCAAAAACCAAATAGCCTCCTCCCTTTACGCCCTGCCATGCGCCCAAACAGCAGTTTACCCCCATGTAGGGTATTGCCGAATTGGAAGAAATTTCTTAAAAAAGTTTTTGGGGGTTTTTTTTTCCGGGGTTCCTTGTATTATGAAAAATTTTAAGCTAAAAAATTTCAGATTATTGGAAAAAAAATTTTTTTTTTTTTTTCTAGCCTTTGCTAAAAAAAAATTGTGAATCACCTGTGGGGGGTTTTATACTCAAGGCACCCCCTGGATATATTCCTTAGGGTGTAGTTTTTCCAAAATGCGGGCTTTTAGGGGTGTTTATTAAGTTTTAGCCCTTAGGGGTCCCAAACCTGAAATTGGGGCCTAAAAAAAATCGTATTTAAAAAGAGACCCCCGAGTATAGTAGGGCTCCTCCTTTTGGGGATTTTTGGTTGAGCCAAAAAATGCATGGGGCCACATATGGGATATCTTGAAAACAGCAGACCCGGGGGGAATTTATATTAAGTTTATTTACCTAGTCACATTTACCGTATTCCCGTGAAAAATGGATAAAATTGAAAAACTGCAAAAAAAGGGAAATTTTGAAATTTCACCTCCACTTTTTCTTTAATTTGTGTGAAATATCTAAAGGGGGTTATCAAACTTCCAAAAAGTGTTGTAATAAAGTTAAAGGGGGCTAGTTTCTCAGATGGCGTATTTGGGGTATCTAACATGCAGGCCCCCCAAAGCCCCTGAAAAGGAGTGGTCCCTAAAAAAAAATATATTTCAAATTTTCTTTAAAATGTGAGAAATTACTATAAAAATTTTTAAGCCCCCTAATGACGTAAAAAAAAAAACATTTTAAAAAATGATGCAACCCATAGTGGACATTGGTAGTGTAGTTATAAACTATTTTTGGTGAATAATTTTGTCTTGCACACAGAAGTTTTGAATTTCCCAAAAACCAAATTTTTTAAATTTTCATGAAATTTTTTATTTTCACAAACAAGGATTGTATGGTAAAAAAGTCTTTAACTTAAAAAACAATGTGTCACGAGAAAACAATCCTGAAACAATGGATAGGTAAAAAATGTCAAAAAAATTATTTCACATAAAATTTCACCCTGTCTGATTTTAAAAAAAGGGCTGTGTCGGGAAAGGGAAAACAGGTGGGTCCTTAGGGGGTTTAAAAGGGGAAAGAATTTTTAGAAGAGTTGTCCCAAGAGCCCTTGGGGAACCCCGTGGAGGCTAAGAAAGACCTGGAATCCACAGATATGCTTGTACAAAGAAAACAATAAGTAATGTTCTCAACCTCCATGGCCTGTAGACACTCCCATGCAAACTATTGTGAACAAAAAAAATCATGTTCAGGGTGTGTTTAAAGTTTTCTCCCAATTTAGACAAGACTGTGCAAAATGGGAGAATATAGTTGGTAGATCAGACCAAAATTAAACTCTGTTTCCCTCAAACACCCTGTTTTTTGGGGGCCATATGTGCTGCATATCACCCCAAAAACACCAGACCAACAGTGAAGTTTGGAGGTGGGAACATCATGGGTTGGGGCTATTTTCAGCATATGGCACTGGAAAACTTAATTTAATTGATGAAAGGATGAATGGACAAATGATACAAGACTTTCTTGATAAAAAATCTGCTGCCATTTACCAGGATGATGAAGATGTAACATTGGTGGACATTTCAGCAAGATAATGACCCCAGCATACAGCCAAGGAAACTCTCAGATGGTTTCAGTGAAAGAAAATAAAGCTGCTAGAATGGTCCATCCAAAAAGAAAGAGGTAAAACACTGAGTTCATATGCGATGAGCCACAGAAAAAGGCCATGTTGTGGTGGGGCCAGCTGGGATTTGTGGTTCCATAAACCGTAGTCAGTGTCGTTACAGAGGCTGGAGTGGGCACTGGACCCCTTAACACTTCCCCATGTCCACCACAATTGTCAAAGGAGGGGTTTGCACAGTTGGAGACAGTCTAGGATCCCCAAGGGCACTCCTATGGTGGTGCCCGTGATGTTGGTGCAATTTAGTGAAAAGCCAGACACTTGTGAACTTTACATGTTGCACTTTTTTACTGAATGCAGTTTACAAAACAGTTGTGGCAGATTTAAGGCACAGTAGAGTAAGTTCACTATGTGTGCATATGACAGAAGATGTTCACCTCATGTGTTATATACCGGATAAGAGTATCTAATTGCAATTGGGTACAGAGATCTTTTTAAAGAAAGACACAGTCAAAGCAATGCTTCACCAAAGAAGGGATCTTCATGGGTTGGCTCCCCGTAGGAAATAAACACACTTTAGTACTCACACTTATTTTACACTACCCTTCCTTATTGCAGGGAGTAGGACCGACTACATTAATGATGTAGAAGTTGCATGGCACTGGCACTTGCTGAAGGCGAATAAAGAAGCCAGTATAACAAGAGAGCCCTTGTGCAGCTTTATCTCTCTTGATTGTAGACAATATTCACTTTCTTCTTTGAAGTAGCAATATAATTGTCCCTTTAATGTGGACTGGATAGATATAGGGGGCTGTATTACTTCACACGAGGCCGTGTAGTTTCACCGTACACGATTTAACAGTAGAGGCTACTGTCCTTTCACCTGTCTAGACCAGGACTGGACAAGTCCTGGTTGGTGCCAGCCTGGTGGTGTGTGTGTGGGGGGAAGGGAGGGGGAGAAACTTTTCCCGCATGGTTCCGGTACTTTCCAGTAGCAACCAATATTGATTGATTGTGAGCACCTAACTCGTACTTCTACATTGACCACTAGGTGACAGAATAGTACAAAGCACATTGCACTTTAGTTAATCCTCAGTGTAAGCACGTAACCAAAGAATTATAAGTGCTTAATTATTAATATCTTACACATTTTATAACTCACAAGAATTGTGACACAATGTACCAGATCTACTGCCACGACAACTGTTTCACTCAGCAGCAACAGAAAGGGTATTGAAATACTACTAATAGAAGGAGCCTACGAAACCTTCAGGATTTGAAGAATGTTTGTGTTGAAGAATGGACCAAAATCACACCTGAGCCTGTGCATTTGACTAGTTTATCCATACAGGAGGCATCTTGTCATCACCAACAAATGCTTTTGTACAAAGTATTAAATACATTTCAGTAAGTGTGTTCCATACTGTTTCCCTGTGTCATATCTCATTATTACAAATAACTTAATTTATAGACATCTATGATTTATTTGCCTCTTTAGAAATATATTTACTTATAAAATTGTTGAAGTGCTCAATACTTATTTCTCCCACTGTGTAAGGTTACCACTGACAGCCATCACATGCCTCCTTTTTTCAAATTGGTCCCATCTACAACAGATCTGGCTAAGACTAATATTTTGCTGTCCCCGACCACTTGTGTTGGCCCTTTAAGTTCCTGAACTACCCCTGTTGCAGTCATGCTCCATACACTGTCAATTATTTCTAACTAATCTACAGCATGGATGTACATTAGAAACAGGTAACAAGCAAGAAATAGGGGACAGCTGGAAGGAAGTGTGACTGCAGTTATTCATTATGTACTTTAACTACTATAGGCCAACTTTCCTTCTGAGCCAATGTTTAATTTGCAAAACATCAAACTGTACAGGTATCTTTTGTACATTGAGGATCCAAAGTAATAGATAAGAGGATCCAGACAGCAACTGATGCTGCTAATACAGGCACAAATGACATAAGCAAAATACAAAAAATCACTAATTTCATTAGAATGGCCCAAGTAGTGAATTAAGAGGATGATATTGGTTGGCCCAAAGCAAATTACAAACACACATAATACAATCACAGTTAGAGCCACAGCTCGAGATCTTTTGAATGTGTGTTCAGTTACTGAAAAGCTCAGTTTTCTGATAACACTAATGTAGCAAATGACTGTAACAATTAAAGGAACGAAGAAAAGGAGTGAGATAAAAGTAGTAAAATAGCTGTGAAGAGCTTTTGATGACAGCACATCATAACAGGTCGTGGTGTTCAGATCATTGATAACATGTGTTTGCTTAGTTATGAGAAGAGGCACTGTACTGGATATAGATAAAGTCCAAATAAACATACAGGCCACCCAAGCCCGAGTTGTTGTCCGCCAGTAAAGAGATTGTATTGGATAGACCACAGCCAGGAACCTGTCCACACTGATGCTGGTCATGATGAGGATGGAGCAGTACATGTTACAGTAAAACGCAGCAGTGACAATACGACACATCCCTTCTCCAAGGAGCCAGTTATTCCCAGAGAATCGGTATATTATGATGAATGGGAGCAAAATAACGAAAAGCACATCAGCAGTGGCCAGGTTCAGCATGTACACCACCGCCGGCTTCACAACTTTTATCTTGAAGAGAAATATGATGATTGCCATTACATTTAAAGGGAGTGCCACAAAGACTATCATAGTGTACACTGACGGTACAACCCTAGTCATCCACTGACTGGTGAGATAGCATTTTATTAAGTAAGTTATTTTTGCATAACGACCATTTTCATCTTCTATACCTGAAACAATTAAACAATAAAATATTAGAGAACCATCAGCAAAAGAAATAAACATGAAAAAATAATAACAATGTAAAAACTTGTCCATATATTAGTCATTTTTTTATTTTTGTGACAATCTAAGAGTAATTACTCCAAAGATTTTCTTTAGCATTTGATTAGTGTGTTGGAATGAGTTTATATTGTATAGTACCTTGTTTAGAATTTTTTTTTTTTTGGTGACCTCCACCAATCCAAAAATAAAAAAGTAAGAGAAGTGAGATTCATCCTTTGTATATAAAAGGATATCAGAGCTCAGTTCAACTCCCCAATTCAATCACACAACTAAAACCATCTTGAGCAAAGTCACTAATGATCTACTAACTTTTTGCTCCTATTCCTAGACCTGTCCTCTGCCTTCAACACAGTTGACCAACCTTTCCTGTTACAGATTCTTTCAACCCTTAGCCCTTTTCTAGAACTACCTTAGCTTACTTAACCAATTAAACATTGGTGTCTACCATTCAGGCACTACTTTCTTGTCTCCCCTCACTTTGCCTCACTCTGTTGGTGTCTCTTAAAACTTAGTCGTAGAACCCCTGTAAGATTCTATGTAATTGATGACCATGTCAGTAATTTGATATGCTTTGCAAAAGAAAAGCTTAAACAATATTTGCTCTGTGGCAAAATGTATTATCAAGCTAAAAAATTGTCTTCATTATCATCAAACCCATTTTCTAGTATATAAATAAGAAAATTCTCCATCACTGACACTGACTATGGAAGTAATGGTTGTAAACTTCCCTGGTCCTATTCCTGACATGCACCATAATATCTTAATTGATGGGGAAATTTGATTGTTTTATTCAGGTGTCATCTTTATATCTTTGAATAGAAAAACACCAGACAAATGTTTCGACATCGTCTTCTTGGCCAGTGTAAATTGGTAATTCATTACTAAATATCATAATTTTCATCAAATTTTTAACATTTTATGACTACTTCTCTTTAGACCAAAAAATTTTTAATTT